>MUZC01001013.1:74348-88261 GCA_002072015.1 Radix auricularia
CCCCCCCCCCCATTTCTAAAGTACTTCACACATTCACAAAAAAAAATTCATTAACAAAATTTTTTATATTAAACACATGGCTGGACCCCCTCCCCTGTCACAAACTGTCACACTTTCTTACACCCCCTCCCCTCTCTGGAGCGTGACGTGCTTTATGGACGGCTCCTACCCTAACTGTAATAGAAAAGTCGTGAGAATTGAAAAATATCATCGGGAAAAAAATTAATGTAAACGATTATAAAATATCACGTTAAATTGTAGATTGCCAGATAGTTTATGGTAACTTTGGACTGTTAACATTTTTATGTAGGACAAGCAAATAACGGACCGAGGTGGCACTTTATTTTGTATCGGCTCCCCTCCCTGTGTTAAAGAAATAAACAATGGAAAATAATCCATTTTGTTTTGAAAAATAATAAAATCTCATAAACAACAACAAAGAATGCTTTGATAACATTACCATATACAGCAGAGAAGAAAAGGATGATTTTTTAAAAAAAAATATTTTATTGAAGACAGGGCCGGATTTAGGCACAGGCAAACTAGGCAGCCGCCTAGGGCCTCCGATTAGTGGGGGGCTCGCGTAGGAAACATAGGAAAAAAATATATTTAAAGAGCGAACTTCGACCTTGGTCAAAACAACCAGAACCAACCAACCAGATTCTTTTTAAATAATGAATGTTTAAAATGTAATATTTTTTAATGTAAATTCATCTCCCCATACACATTTTCTCAAGATTGACAAACGTGCAACCTAAATTTACGCTGAATATACAACTGTAGAATAACAATTGTTTTAAGTTGTAAACATTTGACATTTAAATTTTAAATGATGTTGCAAGTAGTAAAATGTATAAACGAATATAAGCATGGGTTTGGACATAGAAATTTGGTGTCAAGAAAATTATTTTACGAAATTAAGCCGAAATTTTGTGTTTGTTTTCAGAGCTTGTAAACGACAACAGCTAAACAAACAAACAAAAAATTTTAATAGTCTGGCTTGGCTAATTTTTAAAATATTATTTTGATATGTTCAGATTTTATCATATCTTCAATAATGAAAATTTATGAAATAAGTCAATCAGAAAATAGAAAAACCTTTCCAGCCTTCTAGCTGATCATGAAATCGTGGCTGGACCACCTTCGTGCTATCGGCACCTGGATTGAACTGGAAAATCGTTGAAGGAAGAAAAGACAATTGACAAGGAAACACAAAAACTAACGCTAAATAGACAAATTAAGTTTTACAATGTTTTACAAAGAATCATTTCAATTGTGCAGTTTCTTGAAAAACGGAATTTACCAATTCGTTGCGCTGTGGATCGATTGTTTCAACCAGACAATGGACATTTTTTTAGGATTGGTTTATTATTCGGAAAGTACGATTCGTGCCTAGAATATCATTTACGACGTATAAAAAACGAAAGAAAAATATGATCATTACGTGGGCAAAGGAATTAAAAATGAGGTAATTAATCTGATCGGTGATGCCGCCTTGAAAATAATAACAATTATAAATAATGTTCAATAATTATAAATATTATTCCATCATTTTTTAATGCACACCAGATACTGGTCACCAAGAACAAATGATTATGATTTTGTGAATATGCAACATTGCGAGTACGCCAGTAGAAATCAAAAAATATTTTGTGAGATTCATGGCTGTCGACGGCAGCACTGGCTTAGGTCTCGCGAAAGCATGCTTTGTTTCCAAAACTGCAGATGCCAAGGATATGATAATTGAGCGAATATAATGAAAGGCTGCAATCGTGGTGTACAAAAAAACGTCCACTTAAACTCAATCCAAAATTATTTTATGTGCTATGTAGATGTCACATTCTCATTTTTGGAGACATGGCGAAATCTTCAGTGGTTGCAAACACACTATTTGGAATTTGTCATCAAATTTATATTTTGATTGGTGCTTCAACACAGGGAGGGAAGATCTTGAAAACTCATGTAAAAAATCTTACATTAAAGCATATTTACGATATACGCTGGGAATGATCAATACTGTTAAAGCGGTTCGTAATCAAACGAGTAGTGTGTGCTCCATTGGTGGAATCGTCTGAAAATGTCCACGATCCTAAATCAAGGACCGAAACAACTGTTTTAGCGAAACAAATTTTTAAAAATTCAATTTCTGGTAACTATAGTCATTTGGTACAATTTATTGTTCCAACTGAATATGATCAGCAAATTGCTGCAATCGAAAGACGTGCAATTTGACATTGCACTGAAATGTATAAATAGTGCACCCGATTTCATGAAAAAATACAAAAACATCGATTTGTGTCCACTCAAATTTCGTTAGGTGGATTGGCTCAATAAACATATGAAATTATATTTCTAGCTGCAACATTTTAAAACGATAAAAAGCGCACAAACAGTTCGACTATGAATGCATAGATGAATTGTTGACAGATTCAAAAGAACAATATCCAGTGGAATATTTTAATCTTTAGTTAGATCAAACAGTTATGTCTTGACTGCACGTAATGAGCAAATAGAACGTCACTTGGCCTTTTTGGAATTCTACACATCAAAAAATTGCAACATTCGACCAAAACGATTTGATAAAATTTATTGAAATGTTGCATTGATTAGGATATTGCGATCATCGATTCATCTGGTTCAGATATTGTTCCGAAGGATTTATACAGTGAATTGCAAAGGATTTTCAACATTGTTCCAGATAAGGTTTCGTCTTCTCTTGATGATTGAAGTTTTATTTATGATCATGGTTTGAATACTGCTGTTCAAAATGTCGCTATATCACTTCGTATAGCATTGACAATGATGATTACTGCAGCATTGGGGGAATTTTTTCCAAGTTAAAATTAATTTTAAAAACTAGCTGAGAATGACTGAACAGTCTGGTAATGATATCTATCGAACGAGAAATCTCTGGATTATTCACTTTTTTGTGTAGACTTTGCTGCCATAAAAGAAGGAAATATTGATTTTTGTTGAAGGTTTATGACACCTGCACGAATATGTTTGTATAAATTTCAGTTACTTGTTGATTTAGATGCAGGGAGTCTTTAATAAATTGGGTAATTTTATTATTTCGGTTTTTATTATTTATTTTTCTATAACAATTTAGGCCACCAAGTTCACTTTGCCTAGAAACTCCAATTCCCTAAAGCCGGTGTTGCAAAATAAATCCTCCCCCATACAGAGTCTCCCCCCGGAGATTCCATTTTAAAACAAACTATCCCCCAGGAGAAAATATTTTACTCCCAATTAAAATAAATCCACCCCTACCCTGTAAAATAATGTCTCCCCCAAAATAAATCCGCCCCCATCACACTTTCGATATTAAACAAAGAGAACATTGAAAAACAAAAGAATATAGAATACTTTCTTTTGTATTGCTGTAATATTCATAATTTTTACTACAATACTATTTATGGTAGTGGCGCAGATATACAGAGATAAGAGGTGTTGAGGACCATGTCGTTTGATACTCCTCAGGGGCGTAACCTAATTTGAAAAATTGCTTAATTATTTGATTTTCCTCCATTGTACAAATTGACGCACATGGAGGTTTTAATGTATAAGGGCAATTGTTTTGTTTCATAAAGCAAGGATTAAGTATTTGAAGGCATGAGTTTTTTGTTGTTATAAACGTTAAAGTCACGCTATCGCCGGGTTTTCAGACATCCTTTGTTGAAATCGGGGGGAAAGCGGGTGGGAGTGACCCAATTAAGTAAAGGCACGGGGGGGGAGCAAACAAAAATCAGGCGACGCAATTGACCTGTTTAACCTATAACCCGATTATACAGTGTTTTTAAACTCTGTAAATGCAGTGTGTTAAGAGAAGCAGGAACGAGGCTTAAATAGAGGGGTGGTGCTGGGGATACTAACAGCACTGGGTATCACTATAACAAGGGGTGACATTCCTGTTATGTGGCACTAGAAGAATCGGAGTTTTATTGGTTTAGTCGTGATGGGGTGACATTTGGGCTTATAGCAGTGGATTACGGAAACGTGTTGACGTTCCTGGGGAGACAGCGTGACTAATTTTATATATATATATATAAGTTATTCTTTTAATTTACCGAGACATTTTTTTCTGTATCAAACTATCAAATTTAAGAATCCAATAATTTACTTATACATTGGCTTCTGGCTCTTAAATCAAAATATTTTTCAACACTGATGTATATATGCTACAATAATAATGTGTCAGATTATTTCTATGACCACAAACAAAAAACACAACTGATTATAACAACACAGCCTTTACTAAAATCGTCAATACTTTCATCACAATAGCTAGTATTTCAAAGTGTATTTTTCAAATATAAAAACAAGAAATATTGAACATACATAGATACATGCATGCATGCATATATGCATACATTCAGCCATGCATCAATGCATAGATACATACATACATTAATACGTACAAACATAAACATATGTATACACAATACATACATAAAAATACGTACATACACAAACTTATTCTTATGTACAATTATGGATATGGATATAAAAATTATTTTATACATTTTAGACGCTCCTTCTGTACAGGAGATTATTGCGTCCTAAATACGACCTAATCCGGCCGAATCCGGCAGGCTGATAGACCCATAAAACATACATATTTATAATAGCTCCGGTTCGAGAAAATCAGGAATCCCTCCATGTTCACAAATCCGCCTCCAGCTCCGACCATATTTCACTATACAAAGCCGGTCAAATCCTAGTATTAATATAATTTTTTGTATTTGTGTGAAAGTGCTACTATTTTCATTACATTAAAATAAAATTTTATTAGAGTGAGCCTTAAAACTTTAAATTTATCATTTCAAATAATTCATTGCAGGACATTACAATATCAGGCACTAACTTAAATAATTTTAAAACGATTAAATAAAATAGCCTACAAACAAATACGTACAAAAACATGAAGTAAGTGATAAGCTTACAAAAGGATTAGGGAAAGTTTTAAGCGTATTAATGTTCCCTTTGTCCACGTTTTACTGTTCTTTCTTGTGAAACAAAATGACAATCATTTCACACACACGCAACAGCGCATGTCATCAATAAAAAGCCACCTCTAAGCTACACCTTCAATCTCTTGGGCTCTAGGGTAATTGACTTTCTACCTTACTAATTCCAAGGCACGCGAATTTCAAACTAGCTAAGCGTGCGCCTCACCTATACTGCTATCTGAGCTACGCAATAAATTTAACGTATCGGTCGACTCCAACCCTAGCTACGACACTCATTGTTTAAACGTTTAAACTAATTTTTTGTGTCTAAATTTTAGCATGTGCTGTGTTTGTTTAGACGATTACACAAAAAATTAATCCCATTTAAAAGCTTTTTTACTATTTTTTAAAAGTAATCTTTAATATTTTTTTATTTACAAACCTTGGCTACTTGGATTTCCTAAAAAAAATTTTGTTGCAGTAAACGTAGTAAACTCTACGGGTAGAAGAAAAGTGATATTTTTTAATTATTATAATGCACAAATAGAAATAGCAACTTTCCTTTAATTCCTAACTCGTGTTTCAAACGTAAAGAAAGATTTCGATGCAACGTTATCGCATCAATTAATCATCTGTATATTTCAGTTTTATTTGTCTGTTATTCTTTTAAATAACTCTTGGCAATTAACCAACTCTAAACATGTGTCTTTACGGGCATACACTCTCTTAATCTACAAATAGCTACACCCCTGACTGAGCTTATGATTGTTGAATTCCCAATAATCATACACAAATGCATGTCGAACAAAAACAAATTATGTTGTAAGTCATAAAGTTTAATAAAACCATTATTTATAATTTCAAATAATTAAGGGGAGGGTTTATTTTAACAGGGGAGACTTCATTTTTTTAAAATTTCTCCGGGGGCGAAACTGTTTTAAAATAAACTCTCCGGGGGAGACTTTATTTTGGGGGAGACTTTATTTCGTGACACCGGCCCTGTTGAAGACCTCAATATTGTCAATGTCCTAATATAACGCTCAAGGAACTGCTAAATTTTGTATCTATTTTAACCCGTTAATTTCATTATGTACTTTATACATAACCACGCATTCAGAAATGAGTAAATGTGTAATAAAAAATCAAAAAAATATTTAGTTCTCTCCGGCCCAAAGTTATGAAGTTGGCACTTGAAAAAACATTTTGAATTTTTATAATAAAAATATTCGATTACTTGCGTTCATAAACCAGCAATACCGAATTAAAAATAAAGAAAGTCACATGAAAATGTAACATCAATAAAGACATTTAAAGAATCGACTATACTCCTTCTTACAGTAGGAAATTGCTCATTCTATATTTTAACATGAAAAGAAACATCTGTTGTTTACGTTTTAACATTGTGTGAAAACTAATATAAGTGTATTTTTTATTATTTTTTAATCAGTTTCCTTGAAAAATCAAAAGCTTTCATGTGTTAAGTTTAAATAACAAATGAACATATTTGAAGTGTTTCGTTTGTAAAGTCAGGTTTAAAAAGTGTTCATGATACATCGCTCAAACCCGACAACTTTTTCTATCATCATGCAGTACAGCATTTCAACACCACTGTGGTGCCTCACCATAAACTATACTCCAGTGTAGTATAGTAAGGTATAGTATAGTATAGTATAGTATAGTATAGTATAGTATAATATAGTATAGTATAGTATAGTATAATATAGTATAGTATAGTAAAGTATAGTACAGTATAGTACAGTATAGTATAGTATGGTATAGAATACCATCACATAACCATTACTACGCCTACACCACGATCATGGCACATTTACCACATCCCATCGCAGCATCCCCAAAAACACATCATCATTACTAACTTGATCACCCCCAAAAACACATCATCTTTACTAACACATGACCAACAAGAATCGCTAGAGATAATCTTAATTGAGTAACCGAAAAAAAAAGCAGTTAGAAATTGTTTTCATTTCGAATCAACAGTGAAAACGATATCTACGGCATTAATCTTGAAATATTGAAATATTTTTAAAAAATTATTTATGGTGGAAAAGTTTCTCAAAGTTTTACATAACAAGCACATATACCGAGTTAAGACCAGGTTAAGACGAGTTTGAAAACCTGGTTAAGAAAGATCAAATTTAAACCAGGCTAGGAACAGGTTAAAACCATGTTAGGTTCAGGTTAAAACAAGGTTAGGGCCAGGTTAAAACCAGGTTAGGGCCAGGTTAAAACCAGGTTAGGTCCAGGTTAAAACCAGGTTAGGGCCAGGTTAAAACAAGTTTAGGAACAGGTTAAAACCAGGTTAGGGCCAGGTTAAAACCAGGTTAGGGCCAGGTTAAAACCAGGTTAGGGCCAGGTTAAAACCATGTTAAGTCCAGGATAAACCCAGGTTTAAGTTAAGTTATCAGTCAAAAGGGAAAAGATTTTTTTTTAATTACACATCATTCCCGAAGTCTTGAGTTTATTTTTAATCTCAACTTTTCAACGTTAGAAAGGTTAGAGATTATTTTGTTTAAATTCCGAGGAAATAAAACTGTAAAAAATTGCGTCATCAATATCAGGTCTGCAAGCCAGTAATCTCTGCCCAGCAGGAAAATGGCCGAGTCAAGTGGGAATTCTAAGAACACCATGACAACAGCGTCCAAGGAAACTGAATTGCCAGTTAGTCATTCTTGTTGTTTGTTTTTGTTAGTTGTTTTGTCTCCATTTGTGTGTACTTTTTTTCTATTGTAAAAAATTACTTTTGATATAATTAAGTTTGTAATGAATCTCAGCTCCGGCTCTGGCAAATCCTGAATCTGGCCATTTTTACAAATTCGGCTCCATCAGTATTTCACTTCGTACATCCGGCAAATCCGGCTAGCAGGTAAAGCTAATATATATTAATATATATACGGTATATGTATATATATATTTATATTTAGGGCTGCGGAAATTACTATTGATTTTTCGATTAATCGTTAAAAATGTTTAATGATTTTTTTTAATTTAACGATTAATCGACCTACCACTTATAAATGTACGGGAAGTCAAAAGGTAAAATATTTCGGCCGGGAAATATACACTAATTTCAGGACGATTACACGAAAATTTTGGTTTTAAACTTCTAACTGACGTGACTGTTCAAATTGTTGATAAAGTTTATGTGTCGATTGAGAAAAATCGTTAGCTTACCTGGCAATTTTTCCTGTGCAAAGTTTTTTTTTAAACTCGAGTGCAAAGTTGCACAACATCCATTTTGCGGAATATTTTACCAAATTTCCTTCTCAGTAATTTTAAACTCCTGCGTGGCGTCGGTTAAATATCGTGCAGCCGCGCCGCTGAAAGGGAACATTGCTAGCATGGTCCTAACACTTCGCTTACATACCACCTACAAACCAAACATCCACTACAGTATCAGAAACTTCAGCTGAGACAATCTAAAGCTATGAGAATGATTGTTTAGCTCGTCTACAGAACAACCTAGTTGTCAATAAGACAAGCTCATCACTTGAACCAAATAGTGTCAACACACTTGTCTTCTTGCATAGTTGGTTAAAAGATGGCATATAAAGGAGACGTTCCAGGGTTATTACGTTCACGACAAGCACGTTTAATAAATGTTACTTATGACACAATAAATTTCAATTTTCGGCTATAATCGAAATTTACGATTAATTAATCATTAATTTTTCAAACTTTAACGATTAAATTTAAATTAAACGTCAACAGCCCTTATATATATATATATATATTGGTTCAGGCTCAGACAAATCTGGAATCAAGCTATTTTAAAAAATCCGGATCTGGCCGGATTTCACTTCATAAATCCGGCCAAATAAAAAATTTGAATCCGGTACAGCTCTAGATACAATTGACAACTGACATTACCACACTTAGATATGGAACTACATGATCTGGAGGAAGAGGCGGAAATGGAAAATATGCTTTTAAAAAATACGAAACAAACACAAAAATAAAAGAAAGAAATATTTATTTGCGAAGCGCATAACAGAACGTTAACAGAGAATGATAAGACGAGTATATTTCAGGTTCCCGAGATAATCACCACACAACCAGTTCCCTACCCACCGCAGTACAATCAGGTCGGCCCTACGCCTTACTTGGGCCCTACGCCTTACATGGGCCCTACGCCTTACATGGGCCCTACGCCTTACATGGGCCCTACGCCTTACATGGGCCCTACGACCTACATGGGCCACGCGGCCCCTGGAATGCAAACGATGAACGATTCAACTAACGTCACCATAGTCCAACAGCCCCAGCGATATCTGCCTAACAACTGGAGCACGGGCGTGTGTGAATGCTTCAGTGACATGGGCATCTGTAAGTAAAGATCGATCATTGTAGGTCTCGGGTTGTCCTGATGTAGGTCTTGGGTTTCCTCCATGTTGGTCTTCGTGTTTTGCTAATGCAGGTCTTTGAGTTTACGTCAAGTATGTCTTTTGTTCTTCTGGTGTAAATCTTTGGGATGGCCTCGTGTATGCCTTCTATTTTTATGATGAAGGTCTTTCAGTTTTTGCATCGACTTCACTTCTAACCCAACTCCCCCACTAATGTTAAGGTATAACGGCTTTGTGCTGCTACCCATGCCTGGAGTGTGAGGTTGCAACTGATTTGAACGAGTCCTGCTGTTTGCCATGTTGTGTACCGGGGTGGCAAATTGTCCTGAGAACCAAGGTCCGAACACAGATGAACATTTCGGTAAGTAAAAGAACGTGATCCTAAAATGTAAGTAGAAACTTTTGCAGTTCACGGTAAATCATATGATTTCTAATTTATATCGAAAAGGAGAACTCCTCCGTTTGCTTTGATTCCAAATAAGATGTGGCAGTGTTATTTTACTTATTCCTAGCATTTTCGAAACAGGTCCACATATATGTAAAACAAACTAACATAAATTGGAATGCTATACTTCATAATGAAATAACTTTCGAAACTTAAAAACTGAAGTTTCTTTTGCATGATTTCTCTAAATGCTTAAATGCTATTGCATTAAAAGATACACTCAAAGTACAGGTTAAAAATTGTATATGCACATATTTTTTTTTTTTATTTTATTGGAGCAAATGAATATATTATTAAATTCTAGAAAATACAATCTCAATTATTTTCCCCAGGGGTCTGTGATGAACGACTGCTGTGTCGTTTACTGTTGTCCCGTGCTGTCACTGTGCCAACTTGCCAGGGAAGTGAAGATCGTCAAAGCTGAGCAGAATGCCAGGCCGATGTAATAAATATCTGCTCAAACTCGAAAGAAGTTTACATGCAGCTGGATGGAACAGATCACATTAGAAAACTTTATTTGTATAACCCCTGTACATACGTTTTAAGTACAATCATATTTTTGTTGAGACTCTTGCGTTCTGGGTTCAAGATGGAATTAGACCAACGTCTCGACTCTTGTCAATAATATACAATTCTTTATTGTTGCAATAATACAAGCACAGTCACTGCTTCAATAATACAATACAGTCAATTACAGCCATCAGCTACATCCAATAACAGGCTAATTCCTCACAAGTCTCACTTCTCCTGATTCTCCCTACACTCGAGCACACCTCGATAAATGTTGACAATCGACCTGCCTAGGACTATCTCCGTCGCCTGCAGCTTCTCGCACTACGCACCCTGTCGTACCCGCTGTACTGACTTCTACTGACCGCTGACTGAACCCCGTCCCACACTATATATAGCCCGGATTAACCTCCCCAAAATCATGGTGATCAACACTCAGTGTTCTGTTTACCGAGCAGTTCTGACCACCGCTCACAACTATTTCACAACAAACTCTCTCAGTGATTCTCATACCTTGACAGAGTTACATTACACATTACACAAGTTCATTACACATCATTTGTACAGCTAGTTTATTTCCTTTACATTAATTTTGCTACAACCAGCTGAAATTCAAAAGCACACTGGAGGCGGGGGGAGGACAGCCTATATTTATAGATGGACCCATCGTCTATCTTCCACAATATACCGTTGATGTTGTGTCATTCAAGTATTTGTATTTTTATGCTTAAACTACTTTTAATAAATGGTCAAAGTTTTTAGTTTTAAAATAAATAAAATATCAAGAGAAAGAGTGGAGATGTGCGATGAAATGGTAAATTTATTAAATACAACTTAGTCGCTTTATAGCACTGTATCTTTATAACAATGTAACGATTTATATATACGAACATGTTATTTAAATTAGTTAGAATCAATTAAACCTCCCAGGGGAGTTACAGTAATTGAATAATTTCATAACTAAACTGACTTCACGGACAATTGGTAAATGATCAATCTTAAATTTCTCACAGCTGCAACCTATAAAAATGCGTGATTTTTTTTTTCAATGTTCAAATTTCTTGCAAAGAAATAAAGTTACCCAATAAGAATAAGAAGGTCAAAAATGAAAACGAGTCGACCCTTGTTTTAAGCACTTCGAACTGTTCATTAACTTTTGCACTGACGAGAAGATTTATTTTAGCTAGCGCCAAGTAAGAGTTGTGACGTCACGTCAAAACACGCTACAATACGCCAAAGTTCCACTTAAATATTCGATTTCTTACTATCTATTTTATAACGTTTCGCACGGATTAACGCGTGTTACGATATAAGAGTGTAGCCTTACACTAAGCACATAATAAAATAGCAATAAAATTTAAATGTTTTGAATCATGTTTATTTTCAAATAGACAATACCAAATTAAGGAGGGGTGTCACAGCTTTTTTAGTCATATTGTGTGTGTGTGGGGGGGTCCTAAGTCTAAGTTTTTGTAACGAAGTGTGACAAGGGGGAGGGGGTGAGTGAAAAATCGGCCAAAAACACGTGACGTCAATTATGGACGGTCCCTTATTGACAATGCTATACAGGTTTGATTTTCAATCAAATTTGAGTTAAGTATAACATAAATGCCGCAAAAAAAGTCTTAGAAATTAATAAGACTCACAAAATAGCGCTGTAATAGCTAAAATATAACATATATTAATGCATTTAATAAATCAAAAACGTAAGTTCTCATAAGAAAATTAAATTTTTCTGTGAAATAATTTACGTGTAGAAACTGCAGAATTAACAAAGATGGATAGAAAATTATTTACAGGCTTTTAAAAATCAACAACAACGAAAAGTAGTGCAATCGCGGGATTCCGAAATGCCGTTATTAGAAGATTTAAGGGCGTCTGCGGCATCTGACTTATCATTGGCATTGAGGACATCAATACAAGTCAACAGCCAGACACAGCTGAGGCTACTGTTTCTAATTTGATTGTCGCTGGCACTTATTCATTTTCTAAATTGGATATTGGAAGGTATGTCTGGACACACGACCTTTCAAATGAGTTGAAATTGCAGCTGATTCTTGATTGTTGGACCCCTGATAAAATGTATGAGTTAAGAGCTGACAGTGAGGGAAACAGAGTTTTTAGTTTTTTCATATATGCATGGTTATCAAACTATTCACCTTTGCTTTTATACACGCAAATGTTAAAAGGTGCCTTTTGTAATTATTGTGTGCTGTTTCCGCAAAAATGTAAACCGAGGAGTTCATTTGGCATTTGTCATGAACCATGCAAAAAATAAAAAGATTTTAACAAAGATCCCCGTAGCCACGTGCAAAGGACATGACACAACGGCTATCATGAAGATGCAACTGCAAGCAATTTTGTTGCATTATTGAGAGCCAAAGCAGTTTCTATAGATGGGCATTTGGACTCATCATTTAGAAGACAAAGTAAAAAAAATCGCAACAAACAGGGTCCCATCATTTCTACAATCCTATTTTGCGGCATGCATGATTTAGTACTTCATTTAAAAGAATTTATTTACTTATTTATTTTTTTAAATAGCGAGATTTTAACCGCAGTTGGTCGACTCTAACTTAAATTAATTTGTTGTATTTACTGCATTCTAACTTTATTAATATCAAAACTGTTTATTGGCACAAAAAAAACTTCCTTAACGAAAAAATAGACAAAAAGCCAATATTACTAATAAAATGATAACTAAGTTGCGGTTTTATCCCAAGCCAGCTAAGGACGTTGCTCTTTCTTGATTTGGATAACACTACATCAAAGTTTTCTCGAGGTTTGGAACTTGGAGGTTCAGAGGAGGTATATGGGGTAAATCGTCATGGAGGGTGACACCAATAACTACCGCACTGGATGACACCATGAACTGCCGCACTGGGTGACCTCACAAACTACTGCACTGGGTGACACCATGAACTACCACACTGGGTGACACCATGAACTACCACACTGGGTGACACCATGAACTACTGCACTACTACCACACTGGGTGACACCATGAACTACCACACTGGGTGACACCATGAACTACTGCACTGGGTGACGGAATGAACTACCACACTGGGTGACACCATGAACTACCACACTGGAAGACACCATGAACTACTGCACTGGGTGACACCATGAACTACCACACTGGGTGACACCATGAACTACCGCACTGGATGACACCATAAACTACCGCACTGGGTGACCTCACAAACTACTGCACTGGGTGACACCATGAACTACCGCACTGGGTTACCTCACAAACTACTGAACTGGGTGACACCATGAACTACCACACTGGGTGACACCATGAACTACTGCACTGGGTGACACCATGAACTACCGCACTGGATGACACCATGAACTACCGCACTGGGTGACCTCACAAACTACCGCACTGGGTGACCTCACAAACTACTGCTCTGAGTGACACCATGAACTACCGAACTGGGTGACCTCACAAACTACTGCACTGGGTGACACCATAAACTACCGTACTGGGTGACCTCACAAACTACTGCACTGGATGACACCATGAACTACCGTACTGGGAAACCTCACAAACTACTGCACTGTATGACACCATGAACTACCGTACTGGGTGACACTATGAACTACCGCACTGGATGACACCATGAACTACCGCACTGG
>MUZC01001013.1:88428-99533 GCA_002072015.1 Radix auricularia
TGACACCATGAACTACCGCACTGGATGACACCATGAACTACTGCACTGGATGACACCATGAACTACCGCACTGGGTGACACTATGAACTACCGCATTGGATAACGCCATGAACTACCGCACTGGATGACACCATGAACTACCGCACTGGATGACACCATGAACTACCGCACTGGATGACACCATGAACTACCACACTGGATGACACTATGAACTACCGCACTGGATGACACTATGAACTACCGAACTGGGTGACACCATGAACTACCGCACTGGATGACACCATGAACTACCACACTGGATGACACCATGAACTACCGCACTGGTTGACATCATGAACTACCGCACTGGATGACATCGTGAACTTTTGCACTGGATGACACCATGAACTACCACACTGGATGACACCATGAACTACCGCACTGGGTGACACCATGAACTACCGCACTGGATGACATCATGAACTTTTGCACTGAATGACACCATGAACTACCGCACTGGATGACACAATGAACTACCGCACTGGGTGACTCCTTGAACTACCGTACTGGGTGACACCATGAACTACCGCACTGGGTGACACCATGAACTACCGCACTGGGTGACACCATGAACTACCGCACTGGATGACACTATGAACTACCGCACTGGATGACACCATGATCTACCGCACTGGATGACACCATGAACTACCGCACTGGATGACACCATGAACTACCGCACTGGATGACACCATGAACTACCGCACTGGGTGACTCCTTGAACTACCGCACTGGGTGACACCATGAGCTACCGCACTGGGTGACACCATGATCTACCGCACTGGTTGACACCATGAACTACCGCACTGGGTGACACCATGAACTACCGCACTGGATAACACTATGAACTACCACACTGAGTGACACCATGAACTACTGCACTGTGTGACAGAAGGAACTACCGCACTGAGTGACACCGTGAACTACCGCACTGTTTGACACCATGAACTACCGCACTGGTTGACACCATGAACTACCACACTGAGTGATACCATGAACTACCACACTGAGTGACACCATGAACTACCACACTGAGTGACACCATGAACTACTGCACTGTGTGACAGAAGGAACTACCGCACTGAGTGACACCGTGAACTACCGCACTGTTTGACACCATGAACTACCACACTGAGTGACACCATGAACTACCACACTGAGTGACACCATGAACTACCACACTGAGTGACACCATGAACTACTGCACTGTGTGACAGAAGGAACTACCGCACTGAGTGACACTGTGAACTACCGCACTGTTTGACACCATGAACTACCGCACTGGTTGACACCATGAACTACCACACTGAGTGACACCATGAACTACTGCACTGTGTGACAGAAGGAACTACCGCACTGGGTGACACCAGGAACTACCGCACTGGGTGACACCATGAACTACTGCACTGGGTGACACCATGAACTACCGCACTGGGTGACACCATGTACTACCGAACGGCGTGACACCACCACTAGTTACGCCTCATAGTGTTTACCGTGTTATTAAAAGCCTTTACATTGTTTCAGTACGTTAAGCGTTGTCCCTGGGTCAAACTGGCTATTTTTTAAGACATTTCTAAAATCAGACCAATACGACCATTTTGGTTAGGAATATTATAATAAAATGTTAGTGGAACGGTTAGAGATTCTTGGCTCAGTCTGATCAACAATCAGTAAGATTTGTTTTATTTGCTCTATTATCTACTGAAAGGGGTGGTTTAAGAATATAAGGATGATGTTGATGAAGAGTTTGCAGCTTAGCATAAAAATTACTGTACCTCTCGTCAATTAATTCTACACTGTACTTTAACGTGTTTTGTTCTAGTGAAAAAAAAATAAATTACACAGACTATTTGTGTACGGAAACAATAAATTAAAGCTTTATTATCAACTAATACAAATAATGGTAGACGTTTCGTACCATTATTTGTATTAGTTGATAATAAAGCTTTAATTTATTGTTTCCGTACACAAATAGTCTGTGTAATTTGTTTTTTTTTAAATTAAAAAGCTTTATGCAGTCCTATTCTGTATGATATATTAATATTTGTTCTAGTGCACAGATTTCTTTTTCAAACGCACAAAAAATACAATACATTTTGGAGAGGGTTGTCACCAACCTAAGTTATGCAAGATGTAAAGAAATTTTCATTATTTTTTTTAATATCTACTTTATATTTATATTCATGCGAGCAAAAAATCTATGTGATAATTTAATCTTAAAATTATTCAACTATATTTTGGAAGTTTTAATTTTGTTTTATAAAGAGTGTAATAATATTTAATCCTTTTATATGTGCCATAAGATTTTGTTTTTATAAAATAAATTATAACTGAACAATAATTTTAAAAGATGTTATTTAACAATCATTGAAATAAATAACAATAATTTTTCATTCATGAAATAATTATCTTTAATATGGTCATAATTAAAGAAAATTAACTATAATTTGGGCTATTTCATTTCAATCATGAACTAATTATTATGTATATTTAGGTAATTATTAACAAAAAAACGACAACTGATTAATCATTAGAAGAGGTAAATATAATTGGCTAACATTTTAATAAGTGGTAATTCCCTTAAAAGACGAATATAATAAGATAGTGATTTTAAAAGATTAACCATAACTGGTAAGCATTTTAAAAAAGAGATAATTCTCCAGCATGTCAGAAAGGAAATAATTTCACCAGGTGACCACACAAAAATCATATAATTAATTAATTAATTCAATCAAGCTCTTTACACAAAAACCTCAACTATGCTTTCCAGCGTCTTGAATTTTGGGATTCTTCCCACCCACATTTTATTCTCCATTCCATTGTTTTGGCTTTGTTCACTCTGCATTTCCAGTGAGTACTTCGGTTGTTTTTTTTTTCAACATAGGGCTTCTGATCCTTATTAGACTAACCTTATCTATAGATTCTAGTTTTAATGTGACTGCTAACATACCAGCCCCCAGTCACACTGCCTCAGCAACAAGGCAGAAAATATTTGACTCCGACAGCAGTAGTCATTCAATGTCTTTAGAAGTTTGGCAACGAAACAAAGTTTTGTAATGTGTTCTCTTTGCTGATTGTACTTTTTACATACGACAATCATTTCATAACACAGTACATATGCTGCTTTCTTGCAATGAAGTAATTAAAAAATGAAACTAAATGTTAGGCTTTATATAGAAAACCTTTTATAGATGTAATAGGAATATAAAACTTAAATTGCTACCTCACTTTGGTGAGACCTGTTTTAGAATATGCATCTTCTGAATGGGACCCATCCACCAAAGAAAACATCGATAAACTAGAACATATTCAAAAAGAGCTGCCAGATTCATTATAGAGTATTCAAAACTGACAGGAATAACACCATTAGTTAAATCATTAAACCTTAAAACAGGATAGAATAAAAAATCATGTTAAGCCTGGTCCCTTTTGGAACTCAGGACGTGTTAGCGCATTTTCGTATTATGTATCAGTACTTATGTTAGATATCAGCATTATGTAGTTATCAGTAATTGTGTTTAGATTTTAGACATATTTTTATGAATTTTCTTGTGTAATGAATATACCTGACATTTTTTTTATTTAAAAGTCATTTCTTTACATTTTAAAAAAAAATATTTTTTCTTTAATCTAACTACAAGTCACCACAAATGATGACGTAAAACTCTCTAAACTTTTACACATATTCTAATGACGTCAACAAAAAAACAACAAAAAAACAAACTAATTCTTTTGCACGCCTTCGCACCACTCTTGGATGCTTGAAATACTATGTATTCGACTTCCGGCAATGGCGGCCGTTCCCTGCGCTAGTGTTACCTCTCGGTTCGAAATATTTTTTGGTAGTTTTAACGGGGTTTTTTAACGGATCGAGTAACTGAGTGTTGATGCACAAATGGCAGGTCAGGACATACAAAATACATATATACCTCATGGGTCTAGGACTTATGGATGCTGAGATCAAAGGTGATGACAGACGGACGGACGGACGGACGGACAAAACGGGTGCAATAGCGCATTCGACTTCTCGAAAATGCGCTAAAAATAGCAAAGTAGTAACAACACAAAAGGCAATTAATTCTAACTAGGAAATAAATCATAAAGATAACATAACACAACCCTCAGATAGGGAAAAAAACATATCCCATAGGGATCCTCCATAAAAACACTTCTTGATCCCGTCCGGAATTCGGACATGGAATAGGTTACCCCAGGTAACCAGGAAAACCAAAATATTTTCACCATTTAAAACTAATAAAAATGCAAGACTAGACATAAACCATGGATAAGCGTAAAACGCAATGTTCATCTTTATAGTAGGAGAAGTCCGTAACAGAAACATAAGATAAGATAAGATAAGATAAGATAAGATAAGATATGATAAGATATGATAAGATAAGATATGATAAGATACGATGAGATACAGTTGACAGAAGTGTGTTTACCAAGAAAGTACAATCTGAAACGACACTGCGAAACAAAACAACGATTTTGAGGACGAGTGCAATAGAAAAGCTGCAGATTGTTTGAATCCATGCGAAGGCAAGGATTTGTTCCTGAGGCCTAAGGAGTCTCTTAGTCACCCAGCTCCGAATGGGTACCTAACTAATAGTTAGGCGGCTGGGTAAAGCGTGGAACCCTCATAGCCGTGGCCTGGAACCACTGCATCAATTGCCAACAGATCATCGGTCATGGTCTGTGTACGCAATTATCTTCTACATAGAAGGAGCGTCTGTATATCTAAGATATCTAAGGTTGAAGAAGAAACAAACATTTGCAAAGCAAGAAACGCTTCCGGGTAGTGCTACAGAGGCCAGTTTAATGTTACTCTACTACAACCTCACTAAACGCAATAAGCCTTTTTCAGACGACTAGTTTTTTTAAGCAGTATATGATAGTAGATTGTGCATGCTTTGATTCCTTATGTCAGAAACAGCTTTGAAAACATTTCATTTTCAAGAAGGACGACAATGCGCCGCAATGACTCAATCAGTGGCCGACTGATGTTATTTAAACTTTTTCAGAAATGAAATTTAATTTTAGCAAAGGAATAAGATCATTTTAAAACTTCCGGCCGACCACTAAAATCTGCCACCACAAAGTGGCCCCCGAGCGAAAACAAATGCTCACCCCTGATTTAAAGATAATTGCTTCCTACGTTCTTTGTTTCATTTTTTGTTAGTAGAACGTAAAGACCATTATGTTCTAGTTAACGCACTAACTTTTACTTTCGAGGAAACACAAAGGAAATTTCAATCTTCCTTATTTCTTCTATTTAAAAAAAAGATGCCTACGCCTTTTTATTGCACTACCATAAAACCTCAGTAAACACAAAAACAACCACTACGAAGTCTGTGATAAATTAGACTGCCTAAGACCGCAATCTGCAGCGGCGTAGTGTGGGTATGTGACGCCCGGAGAATAACCCAGGTTTGCCATCCCTCCCTACACACATACACATACACTTGAGACATAATTTGCAATTTTTTATTACTAGTCTAAGAAATTATTAATGATATATTTTTATGATTGATTACAACTTAAGTTTTCTGTTTTTCCTCATGGCATAATCTTAGATTTATCATTATTATATTATATTATGCAGGGTAACATTGAGCATAAATATCTTAATCAACTTGGAAAAATCAAGTGGGCTTGAATTCATCAATTTTACGTTTTTTAAACCTGCTATTTAAAATATTCCTTGTTTGACAGTGTAATGTAAGCTACTTTAAGATTCTAATACTCCAATTGAAAGGAAAAATTCAAGGTCTAATATATTAACTTGTTTACAAAAATCATATTTGTTCTCTAAATTATTTAGCCACCAAAATCTCACACGAATTTTACAGTAGCCTGTTCTTGGGAAGAATACAACTTTTCCCTCAACTATTTTTTTTTTTTTTTACATTTCAGTTGTTCTCTAAGTAGCCTCTGCAAAGCATTTTTAGCACTACACTTTCAGAAATGACTTCTTTAAATTTATATTATTAGATAGTACAAGTTTTCAGCTTTTTTTAAAAATATTTATAAATATTATTAGGGCTACGGAAATTAACGATTAATTTCTCGATTAATGGTTAAAATTGTTAACGATTAAATTTTGTAACGATTAATCAACCTACCACTTATATATGTACTGGAAGTCAAAAAGTAAAATAATACGGTCTATAAACATAAAATAATTTCCGGACGATTAAAAGAACAATTATTTGGTTTTTAAATATTGACTTGCGTGAATGTTTAAAATGTTGATAAAGGTTATTGTGTCCATTGAGAGAAATCGTTTGCCTACCATGCGATGTTCCCAATAAGTCTAAGCTGTATTGGCCCGTGTGAAAAGTTTAAAAAATAACTCGTGTGCAAAGTTGCATAAGTCCATCTTTTTTGCAATATTTTATCAAATTTTCGTGACATAGGTCAAATATCTGCTCAGCCGCGATACTTAAAAGGAACATTTCAACAATGGTTCTAGCAATTCTCTTACATATCGCAAAGAAACCAAACATCCACTACAGTATCAGAAACTTCAGCTGAGACAATCCAAATCTTCACATGGATTCGCCAGTCGAGAGCGCTTGCCACTCGACCACCGTGTCAATAAGACCCGCTTATCACTTGAACCAAATAATGTCACTACACTTGTCTGTTTGCGTTGTTAGTTAAAGATGTCATATAAAGAAGATATCCCAGTGTTATTTTGATTTTCAACAAACACGTTTAATAAATGTTATTTATGACACCATACATTTTGATTTTCTGCTTTAATCGAAGGCAACGATTACTTTTAAATTAATCGTTAAAAGCCCTAAAATATATACATATATTAGGGAAAAGATTTCATTGCGACTTACTAATTCTCTGCGTCAGTTCCTGTGTTTTTTTTTTTGTATGCCTCCATTAGTTTTTCTATAGCTTTCAAAATAACCTCAAAATGACTCTCTGATGTATTCACTAATTTGTGTGGTGTTTGAACATGTGAAAGAATGAGTAACAACGGTCTAGTGTAGCAAAGAATAGCTTTGGTGTAAGATTCATGTCTATCCGTAAATGTTAAAATTTTTGACACTCTCAGCATCGTTGCAGTTATAGTAATCGCAAACTTTCATCCGAACATACGGGCAATGTATTTTTATCATGTAAGTCTGTGTATGTCTTTGAGGTGCTATGACTGTTTTTGGAATTTAACGAATGCAGCAATTATCGCTTCTACAATATGAGAGGCTAAAAAACTCGACATGTTCTCATACCACTTCAAATCGATGGTTTTCAGTTCATTATCATTTGTTTAATGGGGTTTGAAGTTTCGGCATTTAAAAAAGTTCATATATTTTAATTCCTTCGTTTCTTTTATTCGTTTTAACCTTTGCTTTCTCTTATTATATTAAACATTATTTTAACGTTTTTCAATTTTTAGAAGCTTATGAACAATGAGGAAATTTGCCGCCACCTAATTTGTGCCATCAAAGTCATTTTCTTATACTTATGCCTCTCAATTCAGTCGCATAAGTTTCAAAAGAATTTATATCCATTACTACAGGGGCGGATTAAGACTGCACGGGGCCCCGGGCTGCAATGAAACGGGGGCCCTACCCAGCCAGCGTCCTTTAAAATAAAATAATTGTTAACAGCTAATATAGGACTGTAACTAAATATTAATAATGAAACTAAATAAACGAACACGAAAAAATAACTTTTTGAAGTGTTGGCGGTATGTTACATTTGACTGTGAAAAGAAAAAAAATATTCTCCACTTCTGGGAATCGAACCCCACACCAGTTGCATCACACGCCTGTACTCTCTCCTTAGGGCCAGCGGAACTTGTCTAAAATGAGGAATTTTAAAAATATAAACTATACTGTATACTATGTTCTCTAAGTGAGCCAATTAAATCACGATTTATCGATTATTAACACTATCAGGTCTGAATCGCGATTAGTTGTATAGTTAATATTTATAAATCTATTTAATTTTTTTATATTTCAAGGGTTCGTGCAAACATTTGTACACTTTTATTATAAATATAAAAAGTTTGGGGGCCCCTAAACCGTCGGGGGCCCCTGGCTTTAGCCCGCTCAGCCTCCCCCCCCCCCTTAATCCGCCATAGCATTACTGAGTTTAAAGTACCATTTTATTTTCAGAATATTACTGAGGCATCTGTTAACAAAGGTTTGGAGTCTATTAGCGCATTTTCGAGATGTCGAAATCGCTATTGCACCCGCTTTGTCCGTCCGTCCGTCTGTCATCACCCTAGACCTCAGCATCCATAAGTCCTAGACCCATGATGTATATATGTTTTTTGTATGCCCTGACCTGCCATTTGTGCATCAACACTCAGTTACTCGATCCGTTTAAAAACCCCGTTAAAACTACCAAAAAATATTTCGAATCGAGAGGTAACACTAGCGCAGGGAACGGCCGCCATTGCCGGAAGTCGCATGCATAATTCTTCAAGCATTGAAGAGTGGTGCGAATGGGTGCAAAAGAATTAGTTTTTTTTTTAGTTGACGTCATTAGAATATGTGTAAAAGTTTAGAGAGCTTTACGTTATCATTTGTGGTGACTTGTAGTTGGATTAAAGAGAAAATAATAATTTTTTTTTAAATGTAAAGAAATGACTTTTAAATAAAAAAATATCAGGTATATTCATTACGCAAGAAAATTCATAAAAATATGTCTAAAATCTAAACACAATTACTGATAACTACATAATTCTGATATCTAACATAAGTACTGATACATAATACGAAAATGGGCGAACACGTCCTGAATTCCAAAAGGTACCAGGCTTAACATGATTTTTTTTTATTGTCTCTGTCGTTCGCCATGTTTCGGATCCATAAAGTAGGACCGTTTTAACGTTGGTGTTAAAGTTAAAGATCCTTACTTTTGTTTTGACAGAGATGTATGTAGATCTCCAGACTTGTTTCAGATTGGCGAAAGCCTGTCGTGCCAAATATATTCTTCGGATTAAAGGCTCAACTTTCTTTTATTTTTGTTTCTTTGAAAGCTAATTAGGACGAGAAATTCGACAACTCTAAAAAATGGCCGTCTGGGCATGTGCCCCCCCCCCCCCCCCCCCCCCGCCCCCCTTTTCGCTACACCACTGGCTTTCTGGCCACCAATCATTATGTTTTTGTTTAGTGGCCCTGATGTAGGTTACTGAATCGAAGTACGAGTTACTGTTTTATAGGAGCTAAAAATACTTGTAAGAAATCTCCAAACCCCAAAAAGCAACAAAGGTTAAATAGGAAATTCCCGATCTGATGTTTTATTTAAAGGAAACAAATTTTAACCCTCTTAATAGTCTTTATTGTTTACAACATTACTCAACATTATGTGATTTACATTGTTTAATTTGTCTGACCTGTGGCATTAAATTTGAGAAATTAAACAGCTTTTAAACTAAGTTTTTGTTTGTAACGAAAAAAAGTATACTAGAAAGTCAACCTTTCTTAGAATTGTTGTTTAGTTTCTTTCAGTTTCTGTTTTAATGGTTAGTTGCCGGTAATTTACACAGTTGACTTTTTCCTTCTTGTTTTGCAAATCTTCCTACTGCTGATAGCTCCATCTTCATCATAACAAATTTTCAATATCATGGCATCATTTGCAGCGTAAGTACAAAAATTCATATTTCGATCAACGTTATAATATATTATAGAATTTTTTTTAATTAATTAATTTCTCTATGTAAATGCATCTAAATGTGAACTTTTTCTTTTTCTTCCTAATATTTTAACATTGACATGTTAATATTTGTTATTAACATTTAAATGTTAAGATTTGTTATTAACATTGACATCTTAAGATTTGTTCAGATAAATTCCTCAAAAAAAAACGAAGTAGACGTGGAGTAAATATATTTTAAATACTTCTTTTTGTAGTAGACAACTGGATAATTATTTCCTTGAAATTTGTAAAAGGCATAATAAATTAGATTTTATTTTGTAGCATTTAAAAGCTCAAGCATCTGTTGATTTTTAATTAAATGTTTCAAATATTTCAAACGTATAAATACTTTTTTTACCGAGATTTCCAAGGATTGAATTTGGAGGGGGGGCATTTAATTTGAAAATAAAGTCCATGGGCGGATTAAGACTGCACGGGGCCCTGGCTGCAATCAAATGGGGGCCTTATCCAGCCAGCGTCCCTTAAAATATGATTGCTAACAGCTAATATAAGACTGTAACTAAATATTAATAATGAAAAAAGAAACGAACACGAAGAAATAACTGTTTAAAATGTTCGCCGGTGTGTTAAAAATTGAGTGTGAAAAGAAAAACTTTTACATTCAACCGCTGGAAATTTGTCTAAATTGAGAAATTTTAAAAATATAAACTATATTTTATACTATATTCTCTAAGTGGGTCAAGTTTTATAGATTATTAAGACTGGCAGGTCTGAATCGCGCAGTGTTAAGAAGTTGTAAGAAATTTCCCGAATCGTGTTTTTTTTTTTTAGCCAAACTTTTTAAAATGGGAATTTAGGAATTTATAAGGATTTTGCCTAACATATGGTATTTTTTATATTGACAATTTAAAAGAAAATAATTACATTCTTGGATGAAAATAAAATTTTAAAAATTTGAAACATGCTCATTTTCAATAAGAAATACTTTTTTGCGAGGCTCTTTGACGTCATATTTATTTATTTTTAGCGTGTCTAGGTTTTTTATTTCGGATCTAGTTTTTTTTTCCTGACGATTTTGCTAGGTTTTTCCCAACATTGTCACTGACAGTTGACTGCAGACAGTTTACAGTCAGATTGTGTAAATGTATTACTATTAAATAATATAATTAATTAGTCTGAGCCCGAATCATCATAAAATGTTTGTTACATATAAAGGACCAAATCATTAATAATATGTAAACATATAACAATCTATGTAACCATGTATGATTGATTCATTATTAATAAATTTCAAAACATTCATTTTTAAAAATATATTTTTATCAATCACAGACAAATTTAAATTACAAGAGTATCCAAATAACTTTTTTTAAACTTCATGATGTTAAAATTTAAAAGTATAATCTATATTTTGGCTTTGTAGCCAAGTTGTT
>MUZC01001013.1:99977-116222 GCA_002072015.1 Radix auricularia
ATATAAATATATATATATTAGTTTTAAAATAAAATGATGTGAAAATTGCATACTCTTTAAATGGCTCTAGAATTACGCGGTATGTCTAACTTTATAAAATAGTATCGAAATTTCATTTAACATACAATTATAATACGTTGATTTTCTAATGTCGATAAAATATAAAATAAGGTATAAAGAGATCTATGCAACCAACATTTTACTAGGGAATTATTTAATTTTTAAACCTTCATTTACAATCGATGAATTTGGAAGTTGGAGAAAATTCAATTTAAAAAATATTCTTCAGACAAAAAGGACAAAAGGACTAAGATATAAAGATAAACAGAAGTGTTAGGTTTCCGTAAAATTGAACGAAAAGTGATCAAAGCGAATTCTTTTTCTCTTTTGTGGGACGAACTTCAAAACATCCTTTCAATTTTCTATCGATTTTATTTTAATTAACAAAGAAAGTGTTCCATAACAACGAGTATTCAGTGTCAAATTAACAAAGAAAGTTTTCCCACTTTTTCCTTTGTAACACTGATTTTTCAGTGTCAATTATCTAGCAGTTTACATTTCTCTTATCGGAAAGTAGCCTTTTCTGAAGGAGTAAAACAATTATTTTTGCTGTATCAAAGCAAATTCTTTTTATTATATTGTAGATTTTTTTTTCAGATTTTGAGGATAAATGTATAAATAAAACATGTAATTCCCCAAAGTATTATAAGCCTTATCTTCTTCTTCTGGACTTATAGCTTATATTCTTTAACATTTTTGTAGTATAGTGTAAAGATAGTTCTGGATCAAAAATACTAAATAATATGAGCTGAATGAAATAATACTTAAGTCTAAATCCATACCATTGAATTTTTTTTTATTTTCCACTTATGTTGGCATATCATAATTTAATGGAACTTTAATTTTACCGCTCAAAGTTAATATTTTAAAAATATATAATTATTATCAGGATTCTAATACCTGCTAAATAAATATGATCTGAATAAAATTATGCCCTTGAATATGTTGCATTATAAAAAGTTTTTGTCATATCATGTTTGAAATATATTATTTACCGTGACTGCTAAGTATTTATCATTAAAAAATTTATAATTATTCACAGAATTAAAAAACCTTCTCAAGCTCCACCACCGACAGCAGTGGACACAGACGTCGCCTGTAAAGTTATTCAGTGTTTTCAGAAAGCTGAAGCCAGAAACAAATTTACAGATTTTGTTGTCATTGTCGACAATATCAAGTTTCCGTGCCACCGCTTCGTCCTCAGTTCTTGCTCCGGGTTCTTTGAGGCGCTCTTGAGGTGTGACATGCGAGAAAAGTATGAGAGACAAGCCACTGTGATTGGTATCGAGCCTGCAATTTTTGAGCTGGTGCTAGGCGCAATGTATGGCAGCTTCACTTGTTTAACGGAGGTAAACATGTTGAACGTTTGGCACGCAGCCAATCAACTGCAGGTAGAGTTCTTAATGGAAATTTGTGAAAATTTTATCTTAAAGTCAATTAAAGTAAACAATTTTTGGGACATTTATGTTAACGCTGAGTGTTTGGACTGTGAGAAAATTATGGAAGTCGTAAAAACATTCATGATCCAAAAATTCTTTCAAGTTGATCAGTCAAATGAATTCATGAAAATTTATTTTGAAAACCTTCTGGACATGCTTAGAGATGCAAATTTGCCAGTTTGCACTGATTTTATTATAGAGTCTGTTTTAAAATGGACTGGCATCAAATTTGAACATTATAATTCAGCTCAATCTAAAATTGGAAAAAATGAAAGGGCTCAGGTGAAAGCCACAGATGCAATCATTGAAAACCGTAAAGATCGTATTGATCAACTTCTCAAGGCAGTCAGACTTCAAAACGCCAGCATTGTTTGGCCATGTTGATGACCAATGAGGACATTCTGGGAAATAGAGACGCTATACGGGAAGTGAACAAGCACGTGGCGAAGGATTACGTCACTGGAAAGAAGAAAGAAAGCCAGCAACAAAGTGGGGCAAATTATTATATTTATCCGCAATATGGTATAATGCCCCGGACTGTTGAAACTTCAAATGTTAAGGACTGCCCTCACTGCGGAACAAAAAAAAATAGAAAACAAGCTTGGTCGTATTATAAAGAACTTGATTGGGCGTCATTTCAAAAAGCTTGAAATAAACAGATCTTTAAAATGAAAATTCATCAAAAGGCATTCCTCAGCAAACACACATAAACAACAGGAAAAGTTTTTTAAAAATGTAAAACTTATCTACGATGTGTGGACCAAATAGACATCGAACAAAAGCAGACGGTAAAGAACGAGACAGGGAGTTTATAATGACAAAAAAGCAGAAAGAAAAGGATAGGAATGAAAGGGTTGGGTTCTGATGTCAACATGTGAGGGAAAACACGAAGTATGTGGCGTAAGGCCCAATAATCCTGAAAATGCTTATTCTTAATTTTGACAATGAAGATTAGCTTCGACAGGCATGTTTAAGTCTGTTGGAGTGTCTTGGGTCAAGGCGTTGTTTATTTTGTGCAATGCATCGAAGGTGTTTAGAGATTATGTCCGGTAGTTGCTGTCCCACCTCTCCTATGTATCGGCAGCGTGTGTCGGCAACGGTGTAATTAAGACTGTTTAGAATAAAGAATTTTTTTTCTAAACTGGAATGTGCCCTTAGGGAAGACATTGCAGGCTGGGTGCTTCAACTGAAACGAACTCTAAATATTTTTTGGGATATATTTAAATGTTATTGACGGAAAAACGTATATTTCTGTTACAGACGCTCCTATACAGAAGATTTGTGTTTGGGGGCCGTTCATAAATGACGTCACGCGATTTTGGCTGATTTTTAATCTCCGCTCCCCCCCTTGTCACACTTTGTCCCAAAAACTTAGACCCCTCCCCCTCGTCACACTTCGTCCCAAATACTTAGACCCCCCCCCTTGCTTTTTTTCCAATATTACATCACAAAGCTGTGACCCCTGCCCTAAAAGCGGTATTTTCTATTTGAAAATGAGCATGTTTCAAATCACTTTATTGTCATTTTAGTATGTATTTAGTGTAAGGCTGCTCTCTTATATCATAACACGCGGGAATCCATGTAAAGCATCATAAAATAAATAGTAAGAAATCGAATATTGAAGTGAAATTTAGATTTAAAGTAGCTTGTTTTTTTCGTGACGTCACAATTCTTAAGCTGCCCCCCTCGTCACAAATGTTGGGACCTCTCCTCCCACCTAGGTGCATTACGTCTTTGTGTATGGCCCCTTTTAACTCAATTATCACATTTTACATTTTTTATATTTTGCTAACGTTTGTACATTTTTTTATTAAAAAATTATTTGCATTTCCTTAAACTGAATTATATTGTAAGTTATTGAAATCTGAGGAAAAACACTTAAAAGCTGATCTCTATGCTTCATTTTAAAACTTCTTTTAAACTGGTCAATATACTTGCTGTATATGTTTACTTTAATTCTTTAAGAAAAACATTTTCTAAAAAGGAAAACTTTCACTTTAAATGTTTGGGTAACTGATGGCTCCAATACACGCACCAGCTACAAAGGGAGACTAATATTTTTTAACGCCATTTCCTTTAAGAAATGCGTTTACAATTGTATACATTTGAAATGTCTGTAGAGCTTGCACATGCAACACCTGAACCATAACCGATAGAGAGTTGGCTCTTTTGCATATATTTTAAGGTTCCAAGGATGTGCAACGGCCAAAAGATACTGAAAAGGCTTACTGGATTTCCTGGAAAATACAAAAGACCCGAAAATATATCAGTATTATCATCAATTTCTCGCCAACCATAATATTTATTGAGGTAAAACAAGCGTGAAGAAAAAAAAAACTAATAACATTTAGAACAGTGATGGAGAAGGAATTTTTTGAAAAAAATCTCTTTTCGATTGACTCCCGTAATTTTAGCAGCATTTTGTAGATAGCAATTATTGTTTTGTTTACTTTCAAACTAAGCAATTATTGTTTTGTTTACTTTCAAACTAATAATTTGAAATGACTTTTCAAGTAATGATAGTTAATGGGGTTTCGCCGCTTTGTGAATGCTAATGTTAGATTGGTGCGCGGTGCGCATTATATTGACACATTCTTGGTGTGATGTAGCGTGAGGGGATAAGACGTCATACTTTGTTTACTTTCAGAATGACTTGAAATTACTTTTAATGTAATCTAGCATTATTTCTCTTGAAAAAAAAAATCGAAATTTCTTTTTGGAAATTGCGTTGAAATACTCATTCGAGTTTATATTTCTTGTTTGAATAAACAGAGCCTAGAACATGAGAGCATGTTAAGCGTGATTGACCAGCAAGTACAAAGGTGTAACAAAAGAAATTATCATCAAAAAACCATCATCAAATTTAACAACATTCCAAATTGATAGCAGGTTTTCCCTAAACAGGGGAGCTCACCCTCTCCATTCAGTTGATGTCAATGTGATGTTTAAATGGGTGTAAGTCTCAGGGGGATAAGGAATGAAGAGCATTAGATTTTAAGTTATGAGTAAATATTATTTTATATGTTTGCATGTCCTATGTGAATGGAGTTTTTTAGAAATCTATCCTGTTCAGTTTTAAAAAGAGCATTTAATATTTTTAAATGGCAGATTTCCAGTGAATTAAACAAATCTAGAAGGTGAGCCCTAGAAATCTAAGGTGCTGCCAAATGTTAAATTGTTTTGGGGGAACTGCATTCATTATAATTTATTGAACAGTGCTTCTTGGCCGGCTGGTAACACTGATAAAGGTTGTTGTTGAGCTTCTTTGTCCACAAGAACCATTGGCCCATCTTTGTGGATGTCCCTCCATATGCCACCAGTGAAAGTCCAACAGCCAACCAAAAACCTGGGCCAGCCTCTCCAGGATCTTCCAGTCATGGTCAATTTTCTTAATATCTTCCTCTAATTCTTGGCACCAAGTATTTCATGGATGACGTCAATTTTGCTTTCCCTGGGGGTTCCATTTCAGGGCCTGCCCTGTTGCATTGGAGGCAGGTTTTCCTAGTGTATGGCCATTTCATCTCTACCGCTTCCGGAGAATCTCTTGCTCTTTTAGCTTCTTCCTTGTCTGCTGCCACAGTTCAAGGTTGCTATTTTTGTCCGGGCAGTGAATCCTGAAATCTTTCTTAGGCCATTGTTAATAAAGGACTGAATTCTGCTAAATGGGCCACTTCAAAAAATATCAGTTTAAAGCTTTATAAAAACAGGTTGCTATAACTAAATAAACAAAAACACTTCAGTGTTAAAAAACCAAAAAAAATTGATACTCAACAAAAAGAGAATTCATTGTTTATTTCCTAGGAATCCAACAACAAAATGTCAAATCATTTATTTTAACAAATATTTTAATATTATTATTTATTATACATCTCTATTATAAGTCACATCAGTTGCATTTCATTTATGATTTTCACCAACCATTGAACCATTAATATTATCCCACGAAATTGCAAAAATAGAATACTGATTTTAAGACAGATCACAGATTCTTTGTACAATTTAGGGTGTAACTTAAAAAAATAAAAGACAATAATTCTGATTTAAAATAGAAAATGAGGATAGTAGGTATACTTTAAGGCGATGGTGGTTTCAGGACTCAAAATTGAGGCAAGCCTCTGTTCTAGACTATAGACCACCAGCCTAAAGTTATCAACATATATATGATGTTGTGTGCAAATGGACAAAAATTCTTAACTCTTGGCAGAAATTATCATTTGAATTATGAAAATTACCAAGGCGCAAAATAAAAAACGAAGGCACTTATCAAGAGAGAAAGAAAAAATTCTCAAACTCTAAAAGGAAAATCCAAAAAAGGCCAAAATGTAAAATCAGGAAATGCTTTTAAGAAAATATTAGAAATCTAGTATCTCAGTGAGAAGGAACACACAATGACTAGAAAAATAAGCAGTGGTGTAGCTAGGCTTAGTCCCATTCAAGCCAAAAAATCTTTCTTTTTAAAAACAAAAAATAAATGCATTTGGTCGCAATTATGACTCTCGGTATTAAGAGAAAAGCTGTATCCTGAACAGATGAACCCTTCTACACCACAATCCTTATCCAAATGAAAGTAGTAAATAATAGAGAAAAAGGTTTGAATTTTTATAAATCAATAAATATAATAATAATAAAAGACTAAACAATATGATCTGAAATAGTTTTTGGAGTTTGTGAGGAACTAAATTGCCTTGATATTACACTTACAGTGATGAATAAAAAGAGATCATTTCAGTAGGTAAATCAAACCACCTTAAACCATTTTAAGAGCCCCAGGGGTTGAAACCATTGCTTCGCCACACACCACATACACTACTATAAACAAGTTCAGTAATACATTGTGAAAACACTAGATTTCTTTCAAAGCATTATGCAACTCTGAACATACATGTGGGTGGGGGGGAGGATATAAATGAATGGAAGCACAACAAACAAAAATAAAGCATAAAATGGTGACTTTTTAGTGGGGACATCTGAATATTTTTTCAAACAGAATATATGAATACGCAAATTGTAACCATCACAGTTTATTGTTTCTAACAGTCTCATACTTGAGAAACTGAACTTGAATGACCAAACGGTTTGCAAATTTAATTAAGTGCAGCGCTAAATAAAAAGTCAATAAATAATAGGGCCACATCAAAATTCTAGTTCTTATTTAAACCACCATTATGTGTCTTTTTAAAAAGTTTAACACTTTACAAAACTTAAAAATTATGTAAAAATTATTTAAATTTTGATTCAAAAGATCAGTGGTAAGCATTTCATGAGGGTTAATAAAAAAAAATATTTATTTGATATATGTGGGCCAACAATGTACATTTGAGTTTTTTTGTTTATTTTACAACATACATTTAGCAGTTGTTTTTCTTCCTTGTTCTTACTTCATCTTGACAATTTTTTTTTACTAATATTACATACTGGAAATCTCCAGCCTAATACAAAAGTAATATCATATCTTGGTATCAAATTATGTTGAAAAATATTCAATTATAGTATTTTACATTTTTACAAATTATTATCATTAATGTAAAAATATTGGATTTCAAGGAATTGCCTTTATGATGTGATAAATTCGCTATCAGAGGAAACAAGTCATTTTTAATAAATGATTAAAAAAATAGATTATAAATAACTATCCATTGTCATGTATGCGCCAGTTAGGCCACCAGTGTCTCTAATATCAACATTACCATAGCAAAGACCTCTAAATAAGTAATGGAACTGAGCATTTCAACAGAACTCTTTAGAAAATTCTTTATAAAAACAAATCTTAAATATCATAGATAAAAAGGTACAACTTAATTTTTAGTTCCAACAATTTTTAACATGCATTTATTTAATAATGTAGATCCATATTTAAACAATTTCTAGACTAAGATAACAGCTTTCTTTCCTTTTTTTTTAAAAAAACCCATGAAAAAAGGAAGAAACCAAATATAAATATTAAAAGACCAAAACAAAAGCCACCTCAAATTATGGTTGTGTCGGCAAGTTAAAATCGTTGTGACTTGTGACCAGTTTATCACTCATTCTCTGCTGTGTTAGTTAGTCCTCGGCCGTATCAGCTGGCATAGGTCTTTGGCATTGCTATTAAGTTGTTAACATCTAATGAAGACAAAATATAAAATAAGCTTAAAAGGTGGAAAGATGCAAAGATTGTCACACAGAGAGAGGTATATTTCTTTTGTGTTAGCCAATGTCCCAAAATTGTGTTAAAATTCATTGACTCTAAATTTAATTTTTTTCAGCATTTACCATGGCATAACAAAATCTTTCATATATTTTTTTTTTAAATTTTTGGTTGTTCTCACTCACTATTGCATATATTTTGTACTTTGTTTTAAATTAACACATCTGAAATCAGCCATTCAGCTTTACAATACATGGACACAATCAATTCAAGGCAAAGCTCAAGACTGCACATACTCCCAAATAACAAGGAATAGAATTTTCCCATCTACATAACAATGCCATCTAACTTAGTGAGAAACCCAAATATGCATTCCATGTGCATCATCAAGAGTGCACTATAACTGAGCACCTTACCAGTTCTTATAATAATGTTTATATATTACTTACTGTTAGTTGAATTTTAAAACTTATCTTAATTGATTTTTATGAATATTATCAGCATTCATGCAATCATTTAAATGAATCTAACACTGCAATCAAATATTAACTTGAAGTCAATGTTCCCTCTAGAGTTTGTTAGTCCATGTGCAAAGTAAAATTAAATCTCATGCGCAAAGTTGCACATCATCAATTTTTTTTCTCCAATATTTTACTAAATTTCCTACGCTGCAACTTTAAACCGCTGCCCTGCGTCGGTCAGATATCTAAGTGGCCACGCTACCACCCAGCTTATAGGGAACAGTGCCCTAATTCATTTACTTGAGACAAAACCAAATGTATAGCTTTTAGACTGAACTAAAAAAATCACACTAATAAAACATTTTTTTTTTTTAAAGTATGATTACAATAACGATGAGTGATTTGTGGACTGATAAGTGAGAATTGTTTCTGTCAATCAAGTATGAGAATTACTATTTAAAACATGTAAGAGGTCTTATTATAGAAACAAAAACACATTCAAACACATTAACTTTCAAATATTCCTGGTTTTTCTCCTTTTTTAAAACATTGTTTAGGCAATGTCTGAATAATAACTGACTGGTCTCAAGCTAATTTTAATTGAGTCAAAATGGCGGAAAGAATTGCTTTTTGCAAAACTACAAGATGAGTGGATCACAAAAATTTTCTAATTTAAATTAAAAATTTATGTCTAAAATTAATTTATAAATTATATTTTTAAAACTAGCATTAGAATGTAAAAAGGTAAACAATTAATTCATTCTAAGATACCAATCAGTCCTGATCAAAAAGTCCATGTAATGAACTTTGAGAGACAAGTGACATGCAAACATAAAGAATAAGCAATTTGTTTTTCCTACCATCTTCATGCATAATCTTATCCAAAATCAGACCAAAAAATGTTGTCACATGACTGGCTGCAGAGTCTAAGGTACCAGCTAAGGTATGGTAAGACCTGGTTAAATATTTTTAAATCATATAAGTTTAAATACATGTTAATCTTTTGAACAAATTCAATCACAGTCTACTGAATCATAAAAAATATATATATATATTAAAGTTAAATAGAAATTTATTTCCATGATTAGTTCCATTAATTTTCAAGTAAATAAGATATGTTTAAGTTTCAAATTTGATTAATTTTTAGAAGAAAAAAATCAAAATGTACATAAAATATTCCAGAAATAATTTTTTATTCTTTAGCTTACCATCCAATGTGTGTGCCACATTTGGGACATTTTGCAATACTCCAAGCGTATCCTGGGAACCAGCTGTCTGAAGTAAATTTCTGTAATCCCAAATTTATCACAAAATATAAGAAAGTGAATATTTACAATCAGCATTGGGAGGTTTAGAGGGGATGATCAAAAAGTGTAGGGGAATATATTTATAACTTGCATTTTGTTATATTATAGATGTACCCATTAATAACAACAAAAAAATGGTCATCACCAAAATATGAATAACTTCTACAATTTTATTTAGATTGACACAAAATTTACCTTTATTAGTTCAAGCCTGTGTAGCAGAAATCTCCAAAGTTTCAAGTCTGTATAACAAAAATTCTTTGTTTTACTGGCACTCCAAAATGTGCTCCCAATTTGGATTTGGCTGGCAAAGTTGTTGATGACCATCACGCATTGCTCCTTGGGATCACTCTTAATGCTGCTGGGATTTCTGCCTTCAGGTCAGGGATAGTCTGGGGGTTATTACCATATACCCTGTCCTTAAGGTATCCCCAGAGATAAAAATCTGGGGAGGGGGGGTTTGAGGTCCATGGAATGTGGCGACCACTCCGGGTCACATCTGTGGCTCATCAGTCGGTCAGGAAAACACTGCTTTAACCATGCCCATTCATTTGAGGTGTGGGGGTGGCACCATCCTGCTGGAACCACTGGAGCACCCTAACAACTCCTCTCTGTCAAACAAGTGCTGTCCAGAACTTGCCAAGCACCTGGACATATCGCCCATTCCTTTGAGGTGTGGGGGTGGCACCATCCTGCTGGAACCACTGGAGGACCCTAACGACTCCTCTCTGTTAACAAGTGCTGTCCAGAACTTGCCAAGCACTTTATCGAGTGTAATGGCCTTTGCAGACAGTGCTCAGGGGTGTGCTGCCAGAGAAGATTTTGTTCTTCAAGTTCATGTGACCTGACAACAGAAAATGTGCCTCGTCCGAAAACCAGACATTGTCAAGGAAGTCTGGCACAGCGCTGAGGAGCTCATTTTAAGCACATTCTGAAGCGCTAGTGAAACAAAGAGTTTTTGTTGTACAGTCTTGAAACTTTGGATTTGGAGATGTCTGCTACACAGGCTTGACCTGATGTAGGAAATTTTTTGTGTTGATCTAATTAAAATTTTAGAAGTTGTTGGTTTATTGGTGATACCGTTTGTGTGTCCCCCTGTATAATAATGAAGACTTAAAGTCAATAGCTTAAAACTGCCATAAGTGTTTATTCTTAGAATAGGAGTTTTCTTGAGTTTCTTAAAGGAGAGAATGAAAGATTTTGACATCTCTGAAAGTGCCTTGTTACAACCAAACACAAACCTGTGAATCACTCTCCAGCTCTGATTCCAAACTTGTTATCAGTTCAAAGTATACATCTGTCAAAGAAAAATATATGTTGTAAATTATCTGGCTTCCATGCAAAGCATAATTTTTAATTATGTATCTTCCTTTATTTGAAATAAAATCAGCAGCTCATTAAAAATTGTGTGTTTCTTCTTAAAGTTAAAGACAGTAGCATTTATTAATATCTAAAAGGAGCAGTTAGCTTACAAAGCATTTATTCAAAATAACATTGTGATGTATAATTATTTTTTTTAAAAGTTGGGGAATTTGTAATGAGCATAATCTATATAATCATATGAACTTTTCAGTTTTCTTTGGTGTTAAAATTTTAATTTTATAAGTTGACTTTAATTTGTTCTAGTTTTTAAAATTATAAATGTGGTAAATACCTAATAGAAAAAGGCATTGAACAGAGAAAATTAGATTATACTACACACAAAAACTCTTAATTCTTAGCAAGAATGGGAAAAATGAAGGTATTGAAAAAGAAATCATTGAACTATCTAACCATTAGGATTTTTAAACAGCTGTATGAGGACTTTGTTGCTGTTAGAGATGGTATCATTTCTTTGCCGGAGAGCCATACTACTTGGCAAGGAGGCAAGATCTTGGGCTTTTGCAACTTCATAACCGCATTTTCTACACAGTAGAAAACCTAAAAGATAGTAAAAAGACTATCTTATTAATTTGAATAGGCAAACAATACAAGTAACAATGAGATATAATTGAGAATGAAAAAACAAAAACTGTGCTACAAATCATTGTGCCACCTAATAAGATAACTTTTCTCGATTCCGTCTCATTTTACCATTGAGATGATGGCTTACATCAAGTATTTAATTTACTGTGGTATTTTAAATAAATTTTTATTGGTGACCCTGCAATATAAAAAAGAGGTATATGCCTCACTGTTTTAATATTTTTTACAGTTCTGCACATTCAATACCATTCTAATGTTTATAAGGACTTAATTAGGCTTCAACTTCGACAGTAAGTGCTGGCTGTTTGTGTTGGCAATTTGCTATATATAAGTAGATAATAAGTAGGTTTTCATTAAATTTTGGCAATGGGCCCCAAAAAGATTCGCCATCACTGCCTGACAGTAATATGTGTATTTTTATTTTTCTAAATTATTTAGTTTATGTTATATAAATTTTAATTCAAGGGGTTGTAAGAAGCGATCGATCTTTTTGGCACAGGTAGTCATCCAAAATGTCTCCTTCTTAGGGTTAGAAATCATTAAAATGACTCATCAGAACTGCATAGGCATAAGCCAAATTAGAAATTCTATGTGCAACATCATTCAACAATGTTGACTTTGTTAATGATAAATGCTAATTAGGATCTATTAACCCTCTGCCATTGTTTCATGTATTAAGGGAGCAACATTTATCGTCACTTTTTTTAAGGTTGTTAACAGTTAACCGGTCTTAAGATCAGGATAGTTTCTGTTTAATCTTGACATGTTAAAAGTTACTTCAATTAGTCCATATTAGGTAATACCTCAGATTTATGTTTGTTGAGTTAATGGTTAACATGCTGGGCAGCATACAAGAGCTAACTTGCAAACACCCGTGACATCAATGCAACTTCTAAATTTTTCTAGTTAGTAGAGTTGGCTTTCAAATGATTTTTTTTTAAATTTACCCAGTTGCCAAGGCATTATTATGAGAGCTAACACAGTGTGGTGCTAATGTCATAACCCCTTTGTTGTGTACAACAGTCAAGGACGTGTAATATTTCTTTAACAAGAGTCATTTTATTTCCCTAATTTTGAAAGCCATCCCACAAGAGTGGTAAACATGATATCACCAACAAATTAGGTGTAGTTAAATTTTTTACATTCTCTTGTGGGTTATAAAACTAAGAAAAAATAATTACCTGTACTACCACTCATGGACAGTTTAGTGGGTCTTTTTTTAGAACTATTAACCAATCCTTTAAAATATTAACATTCTGTTCCGTCAATTCCCACATATGCCATTTTAATACATAATTTTAAAAAGCGTATAAAAAAAACCAGTTTTTTACTCTATGTCCTTTATATACGAGACATAGCTATAAAGATGTTCATTGCAATATGGGAAATCCTTACGGGATTGAGGCAGAAGTTTACTGAAAGGCAAGTGTTATTGGCATGGTTTTGACGTCATAACCATGCTGATAATATCGAACATTATTCCCACGGTTTGACCATGCCGATAATGTCGAAAATTATTCCCACGGTTTTGAAAAGCTGATCTACACTTACTAACTACAAAGTCTAATAACTAATAATTTTAAATATTTGTATAGTTGATATTTAAGTTTTAGACCAGTGACCACTGTTAATTTATTTTCATTGTTGTTCAGTTGAGTCAAATAAATATCAATAATAGCCTACACAAATAACGAATATTAATTACGAAAAAATTTAATTACCAACACAGACAGACTCAGTGGCTACAAATTATTAAGATAAATATTAGATATTGAACATAAAATATCCAACACTATTCGCACGGTAAACCATGTGGATAATTGCTAAGCGATTAACCAATTTTTGATTGTCTGGAATCTTATAATAACTTATATTGCTATAACTGATAGTAATAGTATCCATTTTTTTTTAGCAAGAATCTGAGTTTGAGCAGACCTGCATACCGTTTGTTAATTAATCATTAATAATTTATAATTGATTAAGTAATTATTAATACTATGTATTAGCCGTTATAAAACTATTATTAAATGTTCCAGTGCACTCAACTTTGTACTTTAAAGTATGCAAAAATGAAAGACTTTATAATGATAAAGCATAAAAATTAAAAAGTGAGTCTGTACTCTGTTCTGTACTGTAAGACTGAGTATAAGTGTAACAGTGACTACCAGAATATATAACACAGGCATGGGGTGGGGGAAAATAAGCCTGCTTGAGTGTTCGCAAGCATCCTCAATGTGGTTGTAAAACAAAAACGTAAGACTGCATCATGATTCGATCCACTTACAAATGTGAACATCTGTTTTTTTTTAATTTTATGTAATTATCATTATTGGACATCAATCAATTTTTATGGCAGCGCTACTTAAAAATTTCAGTAGTCATGAAATTGCAATTAGTATTAGTACTAGGGCTGTTATCGATTAATTATAATATAATCGTTAACTTTTGAAAAGTTACCGAATAATTAATAGATAATTTTGATTAAGCTAAAATAAGTTGTATGGTGTCATTAAACTGAAAATTTCAAGGGAAGTAACAAAAACAGGGATATTAATATTTTTTATTTAAATATAAGTAGTTAAATATCATGTCAATGAATTCAAATTCTGTTATTGTTAATAAAGTAAAAACCATGTTTAGTTTTTTTTAAATCATCTTCCTTATAAAAAGAGCTTATTTTAAAGTTAACTCTTTAAAAAAATCTTTTCTTTTAAATGGAGAAGCAAATTATTGTTAATTATTAATAATTAATGATTTATTAATAAATGGAAAAAATGGCCTAAAACATCATATTTTATTTTAATGGCTATTTTATCAATTAAAATAATTTTAATCGATAAAATCTTTTACCGATTAATCGAGAAATTAATCGTTAATTTCCGCAGCCCTACTATTGATAATTAACATATAAAAATATTACTTCTATTAATATGTTAACTACGCATTTAGCCTAAATTGAATGAAATCTGCTATTATTTTGTTTTTCAATGTGATCAACCGCTAGAGTATGCATAAGCCGACAACCCTTGCCAATAATCAATAATATTGGCAATGGAAATTATCCACAAAAAAAACGTGCGAATAATCACTTTGTTACCGAAAACCTTCTGGCATTATATCTTATACTTTATAGGCAGGCTAGTCTAGACTATTGTATGTATAATTATTAGTCATATACTCTTAATCTATTTACTCTTCAGAGTGTCTACTGCTACCAGGCCCGCCGACAGAAATTTCGGGCCCCTAGGCAGGGCTGTCACGGGCCCCCGGGCATAAACATCTAAAGTATCTTTAGGTCATGAGAATTTTAAAAATTCACAGATCATATACTTTGTACTTATACTTTAGATAAGTTAGACAGATACATCATACAAGGTATGGTTTTTTAATTATTCAGTTGTTATTTGAAAAAAAAATTGTATTTTAAGTTTATTGTTTAAATTAAACTATAAAACCGTTTAATTGTACAAATTTGTATTTATTGTTTTTAAAAACAAACTCTCCTTGATTTGGCTAAAGCAAAATTGTTAATAACATCATCAAAATTTAATAACTTCGCCAAATCATGCTCAATCGCAAGAGTTGCAAGACCGTTCAATCGGTCTTGCTTCATGGTTGATCGCTGCACACTTTTTATTTGCTTTAGCTTGCTGAATGTTCTTTCAGCTTCTGCAACTGTTACAGGAATTGTACAAAAGATCCGTAATGCAATAGCAAAATTTGGGAATATAGATTCCAACTTCAACTGGTAAATTTTATTCAGCAGTTTTATGGGATGAAGGTTTTCACTTTGTATGCTATCTGAATAAATTGACTTTAGATGTTTTACTTCTTCAATTAAGTCACTGCTTACATCTTTGTCATATTCTTTGCAGAAATTAGAACATTTCTTGTCCAGATTAGTTTCTCCGATTTCTGGAAACAACCACAGAAAATTGAAAGAATTGTTAATATCCCTTGCCAATTGAAAACGCTCTGTCAAACCAGATATAACACTATCAATAAGTTTATAGAAAACGTTTACTTTAAAATCATCATCCACTTCATGTGCACTCTCTTCTGGCATATGTTGACTTTCATCATAAAAAAGTTTTCGTCGTTTTTGGCGTTTTTCTGGAAGTTCTGTTTCACATGGCAAGTCAGACGACATAGCTGCTGCCGTTATTTTGGCGTCTGCTAGCAAAATAAGAAAGAAGTTGATTTGCGAGCCTAGTCCGGGCCCCTAAAACTCGCCGGGCCCCTGGGCATTTGCCCCCCCCCCTCTCGGCGGTACTGACTGCTACGACAAAGTAACGGCAGACAACCCGCGCGGATGTGGCTGGTGCTACGACATGTCGTAACGCCAGCAACATCCGCCCGGGTTGTCTGCCGTTACGACAAGTTACGACATGTCGTAAATAATTTTCTGTATTTCAATTATGCTATTACTAATACTTAAATACTAAACCATAATTCTCATAATGAAATATCATGATCACTAGATAAGCTTATTAATGAATTTTAAAGGATTTTTAAAAATCTAGATTGAGCCATTAAATGAAAAACAATTATAAATTTAAAAAATCATGTTAAGCCTGGTCCCTATTGGAATTCAGGACGTGTTAGCGCATTTTCGTATTATGTATCAGTACTTATGTTAGATATCAGCATTATGTAGTTATCAGTAATTGTGTTTAGATTTTAGACATATTTTTATGAATTTTCTTGTGTAATGAATATACCTGACATTTTTTTTATTTAAAAGTCATTTCTTTACATTTTAAAAAAATTTATTTTCTCTTTAATCTAACTACAAGTCACCACAAATGATGACGTAAAACTCTCTAAACTTTTACACATATTCTAATGACGTCAACTAAAAAAAAAAACTAATTCTTTTGCACGCT
>MUZC01001013.1:117045-131479 GCA_002072015.1 Radix auricularia
GGGGGGGGGGGTGCTGAGAAAACGGACACAAACAGCAGCACGAAGTAATAGGGGGAAAAAAGGCAAGTAAACGAGGAGTCCTGTGCGGTTGTTATTACCTGCCCCCCCTCCTCAATAGTAATAGTATTAGTAATAGAGTGAAAATGAGGTAGAAGGATGAATGGAATGGTTTCCTGTGACAAGTCAGCACACGGCACATTTTATTATTCCACACGAAACTAATTATTTTAGGCCTATATTCTTGCGATTGTGTGCGAATCGTTGCTTGAGGATTTTCATTTACGGCTTTAGGCTTTACGGTATATTAAATTTTAATGCATCGGCTTCACTTACACAAGTATACTATAGTATAGCAAAATCGGCTGATATATTTATAATCGGTAGACCAATATTATATTAAAATTAAATCTATTTAAATAATTTATTTAAATAAATTTAGATTTTAGAATTAATGCACACACAAATAATGTTGTATTATAATATATATGCGTATACAATATAAAGAAGAGTTTGTTAAGATTTAATTCTTTCCAGGTGTCTACTGCAAAGAGTGACTAAAACTAGTCGTAGCAGAAGTTGCGTATGTCATAGCACTAGTTTCCTGACTAGCGCTACGACATGTCGTAACGCTAGCAACATCCGACCAGTTCGTCTGCTGTTACGACAAGATTGTCGTAACGCTAGCAACATCCCGCCGGATCGTCTGGTCGTAACGCTAGCAACATCCGACCGGGTCGTCTGCTGCTACTGCTACAACAAAATTGTCGTAGCGATAGCCACATCCTTTGCCTTTACTCTTACTATTATTAGTTATTAGTCATAGTAATAATGATAAGATTAAGAAGCGTTGATAAGATTAAGAAGAGTTATGACTACGACTATGAGTATAGTATAGACAGTATAGTACTGTATAGTGTATAGAATAGACAACTATAGTATGAGTATGAGTCACTATGACTATGAGTACTTATGAGTATTATGACTGAGTGAGTGACAAGTAGTGAAAGTGGCTAGTGACAAGTAGTGAAGTTGCAACACTAATACAAATTTCAGATAAAGCACCTTCAAATTCTCCATCATAATGTGCGCTGCTAAGACCAATAATAATTTGCAATAAACTGCATGCCCATATGAACTCAAGTAAATTTGCCGTTGCAATTACAAATTTCGTTCTTACGGGCGCTGCCATGTTGGATATAACAGCAGGCTGAGATATGTTGAATTGTAAACAAGTAAAGAACATAATATTTTGGTACAATAATTGTATTATATTCTCTTCTTTCCTCTGGATCAAAATTTAGTATTTAACAGTATATAGGCTTAAGCGGACAAACTAATCATATTTATTTTTTAGTGAATAGTCTAACGGTGGTCGAGTGGCATGCACGTCGAGGGTCATGACAGTGGTATAGTGGAGGGTGGGCGCGCCCACCCTACATGTAGGATATGCAATTTCAATTAACTTCAGACTTTTGAGATTAGGTGAGTTGTAGAACTTGCACCTATGAGAAAAATACGCCACGTGAAAAATGTGGAGAAAAAAAGAGAGCCCTCCCACATCTTTTTTCGGGACTACAGCACTGGTCACGGGTGCCCATGAACATGAGTCCGAAAGGGTGCTTGACACTAGTTAGGGAAACAAAGGCGGCAGGCAATAGCGTGGTCCCTTATAGCAATGGCCTGTGAACGCTGAGTCACTTGCCAATAAAATAGGACGCAATAATCTTCTGTAAGGAGCATCTAATAAGACATAAGACGGCCTGGAATTATTAATTATATCAGACCAAGATAGAACGGACTGTTTCGATTGTGTCCAACGCGTCGTTGCGTACAAATTTGATCCAAAAATTGAAATCTATTCCGTTCCGTCGATTCCCCAAACGGTGCGATAGATAGTGAAGTATACGAAATGGGTAAGAGTAGTAAGAGTGAAATAGGAAAGAGTGAAAATACAACCAAACGAGAATTTTCCAATAATATGGCAGGAAAAAAAATGCCAAGGTTAATAAATCTACAACTAACAAATTAAAAAGTACCCATCGAAAACCCAGTGGTTTGAAATACATTTCCCTAGCATTATTCGCAATTGTATGACTGGCATTTTTCCGTTTATTTTTATATCGATATTTATTTGATTATTTATTTAAAATATCAAATTTACAGTTTTAATTTGTTTCTTAATAATGATATAGTTATGTCACAAGAAAGTGTTGTTGTTTTTCCAAATCTCATGATTACTGCTATTTTACTCCTTGTCCATTAGTCCCAACTTCAGCCAGAAGAAATATATTTTCTTGACAAACAGGCACATGCCATTTGAACCTATGTAAACGCTTTAAACATAGTAGATTATGAATTTAAACGTTATCTTAGATATACAGACGCTCCTTCTATGCAGAAGATAATTGCGTCCACAGACCATGAGAGATGATCTGTTGGCAAGTGATGCAGCGGTCACAGGCCAGGGCTATAGGGGTTCCACGCATTACCCCAGCCGCCTAACTATTGTCTAGTTAGGTACCCATTCGGAGCTGGGTGACTCGGGGACTCCTCAGGCCCCGAGAACAAATCCTCACCTTCGTGTGGATTCGAACTCGTGACCATCGGTATGACAGTCGAGAGCGCTACCACATCCATATTTTTGAAACACTCAATTTTGGAATAATTACGGATTAAGGTTCACAAAAATATACACTTAATATGTATAAATTAAATGGGGATAAGGCTGTGCTATTTGATAAAGTTAATCCTATGCAGAAGAGAGAGAATATACAAATTTAAAATGTTTTAATTAATGAATATTTAAAAATACATTCTCCTCAAACTTAATTTGAATAATGATGAATTTTAAAATGAAACTTTCAAAAAATTTCTTAATCTTTTACCTGCTTTATTTATTATTAAAATTTTGAAATTACTTTCTACCTTTTATTGCAAACTGACTAGTTAAATGTAGCCAAATATATTTGTTTAATTTCAAATATTAAAATATTTATTTTCAAATTATATACACAATTTTTAATTATTTGAGATTCATTTAAAGAATTCATACATCAAGAGACAAAAACGTTCAGAGCTGATCTCCCCTACCCACCTCTTCACTCATACTCATACTCATAGTCATAGTATAGTACTCTTACACAAAGTAAAGTAAAGCACTAGACGCCGAAACTGAATTAATAATTAATATTTTGAACTTGTAAACACATAGTTGGTAAACTTTAACGGATCAGACAATAGTATTAAGTGGTGTCATGAAATGAGAAATACTTTGGGATGTTTAACTCCCTTATTCTTATTGGCGTTATTACATAAATTCAAATTTTCGGGGTTTAAAAGATAATCATTTATTGTGAGCGCAGGAATGCCATCCATATTATAATAAATGCTGTTCCATCGTATATTCTGCTCCCCTGTATAACTAACATTTTTAGCCTCGTTTCATATGATGCAAAATATTTTTCTAAAAAATTAACTTTTTAAAAGTTTTTATTTAAAAATATATTAGTTTTGGACGTCAAGATAAATTAATACCACCTAATTTTTAATTACATTCCCGATATTTGCAAACATTTGGAGGGATACATAAATGAAGTCAGCTCTGACAATAACATCCCCATATTTTTTTAACCACGCAAGGCCCAGCTGATTGTTCTAAAATTGGAAGCGGTATGCCGATATGCAAATGAGATCTTAGTAAAGTTGAATTGCAATATATTGCACGCAATTTTGATTAAAATGCATATTCATTAATTCGAGCATTTTAAATTCATAGAGGAAACTATTTGCCGGTGCATGGTAAACACATTTTGACCTTTCCACTGTGGCTTACTTAGCATTGGTTAAAATGATTGACAGTGCCCCAATTTTAAACCAATGGAATTGTGGGGGTGTGCACCTTATAGCCAATAGAATTCTTAGTTTGGCCTTCCAGGGCTGTGTTGACTGTATATCTCCGCCCTACGTCAGCACCAAAACAAACCGGCGCAGTAGTTTTGCCGGTACTTTGTTTACATCGCCAACTACTAGGTTACAGCTGATCGCGAATTTAATTGAAGTTTAAACCGTATTTTGTTTAAATATCTTTGGAATTTTCGGACTTTATTGTGTGCAAATATTAATATACCTTTTATGTTTGTGTTAAACTATCCAAACACCTAAAATGTTTGGAAATAAACGACTTGCGAAGAGATCTATCGTTGGGACCCGAGTAAGTGCATTATCGCAAGATGGCCGTTATAACCCTGGCATCATTCAGTCGCAACTTTCGGAGGATACCATTACTTCTAGTGCTGTATATATCGTTCGTTTCGATAGCGGATTGTGCCAGAATATAAAATCAAAATTAATCATTGGTCATGGGTTTCAACCAATTACTTCAGCCGTACTTAAGTCGGGACAAAAAGTTTTTCTAACTTTAAATGGCCGTGAGGTGTCTGGTATAGTCTTACGTCACGACCGAGATAATGACGAGGTTACAATAAATGTTAAGACTCCCAGCGGAGACGACTTTGAAGCTCTTCGCAGATTAGAAGATGTCCGTTTGTTGGAGAGCAGAAAATCAGCAAGGCTGGTTGACCAGCCAGACACAGACTATTCTAAACTTGCGGACTTGCAACTTAGTGCTGTTTCATCTGACTCTTACATCCACAAGAAGAGGGTTTCCTCTCACGTCATCGACGTACCAACGGCTGCCTATGAAAAAAATGAGTGAGTTTCAATAATTTAATTTCAGATAGAAAAGTGAGACTTAAACATTTAGGACTAGCCATTACATGTATGAGTTAACCTAATCGGCCATGGCCATGACTCAAAATTCCCCAGCAGTCACAGCAGCCCAAGGCGGCCAAGGGCATGGTTACATTTAAAAACTTATTTTAAACTTAACCAGTAGCTTCCATCAAGTGTTCTTTAATTATTATGAAATTTAATTTCTTTCTTGATCACTTATGTTCATTGGAAATGGTATTATTCTCTTTTTAAAATACTATATAACGTAAGTACTTAACCACTTAATTTTGAACTAAATAAATATATTAATGTAAGCCTTTAAAAAACTGTAAGCCTTTTTTCATCTTAAAAAATTATATTAAATTTAAATATATCCTTTGCGATTTTTATAACAAACACTCTTAAGCCGGTACCGGTATGGTGACAGCAAACTATCAGGTAAGCCGGTAACTAAAAACAAATCATTTTAAAATAGTGCCAACGTGTGTCCTATTTTTAAATCCGACGTGTGCCGACGTCACGATAGCGCAATCGTAAGTTTGATAAGTGATAATCCCGATAATACAATTTAGTTTTCAAAGAAATGCCTCGTTTGTGACTGGTACCCAGTAAAATTCACAACGAATTTTATTTTCAAAATTATTGATGGATTAAACGATGACTTGTCTTTTACTTCATTTTCGCTCCATCCCATAAAGAAAAAGAAATTAGCCAGACGGCTTCCCCGTCATTTTCTTGTAATAGTATACATGACCTAATTAGACTCAAGCGGTGTTTTTTCTTTGAAATTATTTCATTTTACTTTAGTTATTTTGATAATTAAAAAGAATTTCCACTATAGAAAAAATGTTCATTACATGATGACATTTATTGTTTTTGTGGACACATTTATTCAATGCCGTACCTGAAAATAAAATCTGGGCAGTCTTAATCTCTTCACCTTACGACAAATTTAAAAACGTAAATACAAATTAAAGGTGTGCATATTTACTGCAGAGATGTTAAAATCTTAAGTAAGATTGCACACTCAAGGACCTCCTACCTACACTTACACAAATGGCTACTATTGATTGTGGGCCAACAGCTGCTATTTTTCCCTCTTGTACGTGCGCTTAAAGTTAAGTGTGTACCACTGTTAATTCAGTAACACCGCGAGCACTAGGATGAAGTGGTGGACAGCTAGATCACGTGTGTCTGTTATTATTCTTGCGAAAATATCACCATTTTTTATTTTGACACTTCACCCATATTGATGTTGGATCCCCTACTCTATCGTCTCAATTTTTTTTTCTTTTTGGTGGGTGTGGGGGGAAGGGCGGGAAGCGGGGTTTGGGGAGGTTTTGTAGAGAGGGAGTGGGGATGTTGTGATACCGGAAGTGCAGTCTTTTGTTTTCTCTTTCGGGAGTGTTGTGCCATGGCCTTTCGGATTATAATCGTCTAATATCTTGGTCCTATCACCGCCAAGCGTGTGATACTGAATTTGTCATAATTCGCCAAGAATCATGACCGTTTCAATCCGGTTCTATGAATTGTATACTTTGAATTTTTTTGGTGGCTTAATTTTTTAAAGTATATTAGATAGTTTGATATAAAACAAATGATATATTTGGTTCTTCAATTCAACGACTAATCCGAAAAAAAAATTATAACAGAAAAGATTGTATGATTTTCTCCCTTTACAATCTATGTTTGTTATCTCTCTTAGGAAATGGGATAATGGGGACATAAACTCCCCTTCCATAAAACCATGGGATAATGGGGACATAAACTCCCTTCCCATAAAACCATGGGGTAATGGGGACATAAACTCCCTTCCCATAAAACCATTTATCCATACAATCACTGTCCCTTTTTATCATAAACTGGCTCCCTGGAAGTAAGTAGCATAAGTGCACTTTTCTTTCTCTCTCAATATATATATGTGTCAATATAATTTTAAATTATAGTTTTTATCTTATATAACTATGCACATCATGCTATTGCTATATGTGTGAGTTGAGTCCAGTGCTGTTAAGTTCACGGCTGTTTCTGGCGCATTGCCTTCTACACTCTTATCACGGATTGCAACAAGTAGCATGTCTCCTTTTGCCTATATGTATGTGTGGGGACGGGACTTAAACAACGAAAGTAACATAGGAGTAGGAGTAGTTTTGGGCTGATTTCAACCACTTCCTCATTCATTTTTTAAATTGCTTCATAGTTATTCTCTACACTCCGCACCACACGGTAGTGTAGCTAGTGATTTGGGTGCCGGGGGGAGGGGGTTGGCTTCTTTTGGGGGGGGGGTCCTGGTGTTTGACATTCGACATCATGACATGAGATAATGTACACTCATTTGGGACTTTCGAATTCTGACCACCCCTCCCCTCTCCTAGCCACGCCACTGACAGCACACAAATAAAAGAAAACAAAAACTCTGTTATTGTTACTTACGTTATGTTAATAAGCAGTACCGTACTGTTGTTTGGTGCAGAATATATATCTGCACCTCTTTCTATTTATTTGGGTTTCACGATCATCGCTCCCTTTGTTTTTCTTCCCAACTAACGCCAGGATTCTATCGGAGAAGTTCCCGGCCATCAGGGATCGAACACGCTAAAGCTCCGCCAGTGGAAAATGAATAGGAGGTCCAAAATGCTCTATTTTTTAAAATGCTTTTAGCGTCGACGACTTCAAAATTAAAAACTGTAACTTTTGTGCATGGGAGAGGGGATTCCTTTCAAAACAATGAGAAAGAAAATCGCGAAACAATAATCGTAACTTAATGCCGCGCTCGGGACGTGACGGAATGTTTGGGTGTCATGCTCTTCCATTTGAACCCCCGTAGACGTAGATATAAAAGGAATGAGTCGTCCTGTTACCTGTGCACGTATTTACACGCACTGCCGGCTTTCTGGAGATGTTCAGTGCTTACCGCCTTACCTTTCTTTTCTTCTTCCACCCGCTCCTCCAATCAACCTGCGCCCTAACCTTGGCTTACGTTAATGACACACATTCACGACACAGGTGATACCCGAATACCACGACACGGATATTGTAGGGAGGGGGGTAGGGGAGGCATTGATGTGAAGAGGGATCGATGGGGACTATATTATACCTGCCAGAGTCTACGGGACACTTGTTGATAATCACCAAAACGACATGCGTCTCATTTCGGTGGCTATAGATTTGTGTTGTACTCCTTACAAGGCCGAAAAATATAGTGTGAGACAGAGTGAGAGAGAAAGGGAGACTGAGTGAGAGGAAGGGAGACTGAATGAGAGAGAAAGGGAGACTGAGAGAGAGAGAAAGGGAGACAGAGTGAGAGAGAAAGGGAGACAGAGTGAGAGAGAAAGGGAGACAGAGTGAGAAAGAAAGGGAGACAGAGTGAGAGAGACAGAGTGAGAGAGAAAGGGAGACTGAGTGAGAGGAAGGGAGTGAGTGAGAGAGAAAGGGAGATTGAGTGAGAGAGAAAGGGAGACTGAGTGAGAGGAAGGGAGTGAGTGAGAGAGAAAGGGAGATTGAGTGAAAGAGCAAGTGATACTGAGTGAGAGAGAAAGGGAGACTGAGTGAGAGGAAGGGAGTGAGTGAGAGAGAAATGGAGATTGAGTGAAAGAGAAAGGGAGACTGAGTGAGAGAAAAAGGGAGACAGAATGAGAGAGAAAGGGAGACTGAATGAGAGAGAACGGGAGACTGAGAGAGAGAGAAAGGGAGACAGAGTGAGAGAGAAAGGGAGACAGAGTGAGAGAGAAAGGGAGACAGAGTGAGAGAGAAAGGGAGACTGAGTGAGAGAGAAAGGGAGACAGCGTGTGAGAGAAAGGGAGACAGAGTGTGAGAGAAAGGGAGACAGAGTGAGAGAGAAAGGGAGACAGAGTGAGAGAGAAAGGGAGACAGAGTGAGAGAGAAAGGGAGACAGAGTGAGAGAGAAAGAAGAGACTGGGTGGGAGAGAAAGGAGACAGAGTGAGAGAGAAAGGGAGACAGAGTGAGAGAGAAAGGGAGACAGAGTGAGAGAGAAAGGGAGACAGAGTGAGAGAGAAAGGGAGACAGAGTGTGAGAGAAAGGGAGACAGAGTGAGAGAGAAAGAAGAGACTGGGTGGAGAGAAAGGAGACAGAGTGAGAGAGAAAGGGAGACAGAGTGAGAGAGAAAGGGAGACAGAGTGAGAGAGAAAGGGAGACAGAGAGAAACAACGTCCAGTTTGATTGTTTATTTATACTGTATTTCATTTTGTTTGGAATGGAATAACGTTGTTTCATCGGTGATTCTCAAAAAAATATTAGTGTAGTCGTCCCGGCAACGAGTTCCTACTGCTTTCTTCGGCGCTTATCTGCTCTGATAAGTCCATTGATGAGGAGATGCTACTTCCCAGAGTTCACGTGAAAGTGACATGGCGTCAAATTAGAGATTATATAGACTACTTCCACCTTCTTCTTCTGAGACAATAGACTACTGCCACCTTCTTCTTGTGAGACAATAGACTACTGCCACCTGCTTCTTGTAAGGTAATAGATTACTGCCACCTTCTTCTTGTGAGACAATGGGCATACACTACTGCCACCTTCTTGTGAGATAAATAGACTACTGCCACCTTCTTCTTGTGAGACAATAGACTACTGCCATCTTCTTCCTTTGAGACAATAGACTACTGCCACCTTCGTTTTAGACAATAGACTACTGCCATCTTCTTCTTCTGAGACAATAGACTACTGCCATTTTCTTCTTCTGAGACAATAGACTACTGCCACCTTCTTCTTTTGAGACAATAGACTACTGCCATTTTCTTCTTCTGAGACAATAGACTACTGCCACCTTCGTTTGAGACAATAGACTACTGCCACCTTCTTCTTCTGAGACAATAGACTACTGCCACCTTCTTCTTCTGAGACAATAGACTACTGCCACCTTCGTTTGAGACAATAGACTACTGCCATCTTCTTCTTCTGAGACAATAGACTACTGCCACCTTTTTCTTCTGAGACAATAGACTACTGCCTCCTTCGTTTGAGACAATAGACTACTGCCACCTTCTTCTTCTGAGACATTAGACTACTACCATCTTCTTCTTCTGAGACAATAGACTACTGCCACCTTCTTCTTCTGAGACAATAGACTACTGCCACCTTCGTTTGAGACAATAGACTACTGCCACCTTCTTCTTCTGAGACAATAGACTACTGCCACCTTCTTCTTCTGAGACAATAGTCTACTGCCACCTTCGTTTGAGACAATAGACTACTGCCACCTTCGTTTGAGACAATAGACTACTGCCACCTTCTTCTTGCCACACAATTTGGATTATTGACCTTTTTTTACTCCAGAAGAAGATCAGCTGAACTTTTCTTTCAGCATCGTCGCCGGTTGCTCTTTTTTAAAGCTCTCTAATTTCTAGGGTGTATTTTGGTTTAGTAAGCGCTATTTTTAGTTTAGCTTCATTTCTCTACTCTTATCTTTCTATGTTTTAAAAAAAAAAAAACATGAGAATCATGACCTAGATAGAGTGACCCGGTTTCGGGCAGTTCAGTAACAAAGAAAACCCTAATAGCGGGGAGGGAGTTGGTTTGGGGCATCACACCAGGGCCGTGACCGCCCATCCAGGTCGATGTCGTCTGTTGAATGAATGAATGGTTTTGGCTTTGTTGTTCAACAATGACGTCCCCATGCTCATTCATAACAACTCGACTCACCGGCATCTTCAACTTGAGTATGTCGCCTAATTATGTACGTGAAGGATTCAAAGAAAGATTTAAAAAACACATTCATAATGAAGTGTGTCATCTTGAAATGGTCCGAGCGTCGGCTAATCCAACGATGTGCTAATGAAAACTGATTAAGTGAGTAAAAAAAGGTTAGTTTATTTTAAAGAGGATCGTGGCAAAACCACTAAGAGGTTATTTTACAGAGAGAGGTTCAGACAACACGATTGCCGCACTAATAGAGGTTTAGTCTCAGCACCGCTCTTGCCAACACTACCGCCTTCCCCTCACACACAGCCCTGCATCCCACACTCCCCCCTCTCTTCACACACCGCACCTCCACCGAATACCGCCCCTCCCCTCACACACCGCCCTTCTCCTCACACTTTCCCTCCCACACTGCCCCTCCCCTCACATATCACCGTCTCATCCCACACCGCCCCTTCCCTCACCCACCGTCCCTCCCCTGACACACTGCCCCTCCCCTCACACACCACCCCTCCCCTCACACACCCACTGCCCACCGCGGGTAAGTCACTCTCCCGTACATTGTTTTGATTTTTTTGTGTACATTTCAGAAGATACCGACGGCAGCGTCATCCCTCCGACGAGTTGGCTGAGAATGGCGGCGACTTTGCCGACGTGGAGATGATGGACGAGACCATAGCTGCCATGGTGCTGACGTCGTTGTCGGTCAGCCCCAAGTCCCCGTCCACTGGCCAGCAAGGTTACTCCAACTCGAACAGCAAAGGTAAGACCCGTGTGAATTCTCAAATACTTACCTTCTGGGGCATCTTATTTTGATGTTAATTTTAAACGCCCGTTTTGTTGAAGTACTCCATAGACTCCATACCCCAGGGGGTCTCAAACTCTTTTGACGGCATGTGTCGTTTTATCACTTAAGAGATGTGACAAGGTCAGCCACCCCACCCCCCCTCCCCAATCTCTCACCAGCAACCCGACCCTAGTAAACAAAATCCACTTCATACATCTCAACTGATTTTTTACTACTTATCACTAATACTTATATTAACTACTGACTGCATCTATATTTACTTGCTTGAGTCAGAATTTTATTTAATAAGTGTGTTACGTATATAAAATTAACAGTAAAACTTGATGCGTGAATTTAATGAATAGTTCATTTGTTTCAAGCTTCTTGGCGGCCCACAAAAATCCACTAGGTGGGCCGCATCCGGACCGCGGGCCACGTGTTTGAATATTGCCTACAGTAATAGAGTGGGGCTCTTTCATTACATATCCTTAGTCCTTGACTAATAACCTGGCAAAGGTGACAGCCATGGGCGTCTCTTTCATTAACTGGTTGCATATTACCACATCACGAGCACACACACACGTACATATATACATATACACACATACATATACACACCTCCATTAACCCAGTTTCACCTATGTCTATGTCCTCTTCGCTTTTGTTTACATTTTAACTAACTTACCTTATGAGACTATGACCTCCAGTGATTCTGTGACCGTACCCCCTGGGTTAGTAGGCCAGCCATAGTTATGCAATGCCTCCCTGGACACCAATGTTGGCACCCAATTCCCTTATTTATTCAGCCGTTGAAATAACCGCACAGATATTCTTACTAAAGATGTTGGTCCCCGCTAAATGCGGTTCGAATCGAAGAAAATATCAGGTTTTGAAAAGGGGAGCCTTGAAACGTAACAGACAAACAAACCCATCATTACTTCCTACAAACTGCTAGCAATATTGCGAGCTTCTCTCCGTGTAATGCATTATATTAATGATTAGTCACGAACACTCTGAATGAAGTAGTTCTAATATTTTCATATTCTTAATTTGATATTCCATCTCACATAATTAATATAAATGAAAACACATCTTTAGATGCAAATGAGTTTGGTTATTTAAACAAATGTACAAACTAAAAAATGATGATAATAATTTTAAAAAAGGGAATGTGGATAAATCCACTTCATTTTATATCTTTAAACACTATTTGTACCATACTGTCATTTATATGTTGTTGTTAGAATAAGAATGTTACATACTGAAACTGAATGGATTGATAATTATATGTGTGAGTGTGTTGTTATTTGTATGTGAAACGCTGTGAGCCCAGTTTCTTACATAATGGGGTACAACGCTGTAGAATTCATCAAGTTATTATTATTGTTATTAACTTGAACCCAGCAACACGCTATCATAAACTTGCACGAAGACGAAGACCTTTGCCGTTATTTCCTAAGCCTCTGTCCCAAAGTTGTCTAAACCCAACACCGTACCCCACTATATTTATCGGAGTGCTGGCTCCCCCCCCCCCCATTTCATCCGTATCTCCTGCCGCTCTGCCCCGTTATTTCCAGCCTCCCTGGAACTCCAGCTCTTGTTGTGAGCGCGATTGTCGCATCGACCCGTGACCCATTAACCCAGATTTTCTTTTGCTTGGCTGAAAACTGGGTCATGGTGGCACGCCGAATTGGGTTAAGCTTTTCCAGCACTCGACCACAGCCTCGGATGGTGATACCGGTACTGATACTCTTGTAGTTGGTGGCCTTTCTGTGTTAGTGTTAAAAAGTTGTAAAATGTAATGCCGATCGATTCCTTGCGTTCAATGCATGACTTTCACTTAGTCCACTTGGATGTAGAACATGTACCGTAAGCCGTATCATGCCCATGCCAGGTATGCCCTCATAATCCTTATAAAGTTGACCCTCCGGCATCGTATTATATTTTCCAGTTAAAATTAGAATTAAAAATATTAATATCACATCAAAAAAAAAAAAAACACTATTTGATTTTCTTCTTAAGAATTTTCTGTCGACTCTTGCATGCATCGCAGGACCAACCGGAAATGCCATGATGTAAACTAATAAAAAGTACAAAAAATCATCCAGCGACTTGTGTGAAAGTAGTTACATAGACCGCTTGAAGTGATCTTAACAGCAATCCACCCCCACCCCCACCACACACCAAAATATTCTACCTTTTTGAACTCGCGACTTTTCAGTCCCTTAGCCTTAACGCCTCTCGCCTTTTCGACCCGGGACTGTAAGTATTAGTATTAGGCCTTTCAGCGCTTCGCGTCGTTTCGCATGGCAAGAGTTGCTTCTAGTTAAAAAAGAAACAACAAACAAGCGGTGCCGATACGTCATACGACACGACCACTGTAGCACAAAACTGCGTGATTTCAACTTTTAGACGCTGTTAAGGCTGCCTGCCCATCACGTGTAACCAATAAGGGGCTCAGTAATCGAGGGTACTCAAAGGCAGGGGCGGATCAAGATTGCAGGGGCCCCTGGCTGCAATCCCGCCTGAGGCTGGTCCAGCCACCTTTATTATACAATATACTACGATTTGGGGCCCTTAAATCACTGGGGGCCCCGGCTTTAGCCCCATCAGCATCCCCTTTAATCCACCATAGCCCACAGGCATTGATTTGAATGGGCAGCTGACAATCGATAGGCGGCGATAGGGAAACGACTTTGCCATACAATCCCCTCATATCCGTGGTCCGCAGACTAAAGTAATTATTTTAATTCATCTATTTGTTGTTTCCCGTTTTTTTCCCCGTAATTTTTTTTAAGGCGGTATAGACTTGATGGCGGTGCCTCCTACTTTGTCACCCCATATAGGTGACGTCACGGTACATCCCTTCGGTCGACACACCCCGTCTTTGATGTTAAGCTCCTCGCCAGCTACAAACACGACCTCACTGACTTCTGGTGTTAGTAGCGGTGGTTTAACCTGTCGGGCGCTCTTAGTCTTAGCGCGGCATTTATGGTCCTGACCTTGAAACCCCACCAGAGGCAGGTAACTAAATACCTGGTAGATAAGTCAAGCGTTCAGGTGTTAAGTTTTTACGTCTGCACCTCATAGGTAGGGGTTTCCGAACAACACTAAACACTGTCACTATCCGCCTTAGTAAATAGTTTGTGTTAGCACAAGTAAAAAATTAATCAACATAACCACCGTCGCTGTTCCTGAATTGTTATTCCCCCCCCCCCTTGTATTTTAGAAACGCTGATGGGGGTGGGGGCTGTGGC
>MUZC01001014.1:12175-35187 GCA_002072015.1 Radix auricularia
CCCCCCCCCCCCCCCTCATGTTCCCGGGTTTTCCGTTCAAAGGATATCAAAGGCGCTTTGATGTGACGGTCATGTCACTAGTGTTTAGCACTCTTGTGTGATGTCCATCAATAACTTCCAAAAAGAAAGTGGTGAGCCAAACAAAGGAGTAAACAGTGATGATAGAGTCATATCTAAATGTCATATTTTTTTCAATATTCAATTAGGTACTTCAATACTTGTTTGCACATCTTTCTGCGCATGTCATAAATTCATGCAAAAACTGTCATGACATTTTTTCATTATGGTGTTGCGGCGATAGCAATATTTTTGCGTTCTACGTAACATTTTTCAAAGTAGAGAGCTCTTCTTTATCACTGACGTTTACCACAGAAATGCTTAGTATTTTGATACTATTTTTACAGTGAGTTCCATCTCGGCAGCGGCACACTATAATTTTATTGAAAAGGGTATGAAATAAACTTTATCTTAAACTTAAAGGGTACGCCAATGTGGTTTGGCATCAGAATACTTATTTTATTTTCCAACCTGAATAACTTTACTTCATTAAAATTGGTTTTGACCCTCAAAAGTTATGCCTTCCCCAATTTTAGGACTTGAAGGTGGAAATAAAAACCATATTCCCAGTCATCTCCCTTTCAAAATAAAAACGGGGTTGTTTGAAATGTCCTTTTAAAATCAGTTTATCCAAAATACGATGTAATGCATAATTATAATTTTATATTGAAAAGACTAGTAATACCAAAGAATTTGGGCTTGAGTTAAAGGTTAAAGGTTTTGGTTTGTAAATGGTTGAAGATGTCATAACTGTTACCACCCCCCCCCCCCCACAAGTGTTGACGCGGCTGGCTTAAAAAATTTAACAAACTCACACCCTTTCTTGTGTAGGCCTGGCAGAAAAACTGATTTTAATAAGACATACAAAGTTGTCAGTATGTAAAGTTTATCAATTAAAAAGTTAAATACTGCCGCCAATGTTCTCTTTAAGCTTCATGGTTGCGCGGCCGCACAGTTCTCTGTCCGATGCCACACAGGGGTTTAGAATAACCTCACAAGTTGTGTAGTATTGCATAAAAAAAGGGATGCTTTGCAACTTTGCTCATGATGGGGGAAGGGGGGGGGTAAAAAATTTAACAAAAATCGTGTGACATCATTTATGGATGGACCCATATATCCATGTCTGCCATTAATATTTTGAAATATATTCCTAACATAACCGTCAGAAAAAAGATTGGATCATCCATTGGATTTGAATACATTCCTTATTTATTTAATAGCAAATATATAAAAAATTGAATATACTATCTAATTTTAGGGCCAAGGCGAGGGAGCTGCAAAAGCTGCCGAGCAGCGGTCAAGAGAATTAGAAATGAAAAATGCTATTCTTGGCCAGGTGTTAGAGCAGAGCGCACGCACGAGATGTAAGTGGTTAAGAAATATTATCATAATTCAAAAGGCTAAGATGTATTGTTAAGGTTTGCTGGGGAAAAAATCTGTGTTATTTACTTTTATTATGAGTTACAATATTTTTAAGTAGAACATTTTACTACAAAACCTTATTTAACTATTCAATATAGTTCTTTATGTAAGAATTTCAAATTTCCATAATTCTTTCATTTACTTAATTGAAAATTAAGTACATTGTAAATGGTAGAAATGCCCCATTAAAAATCACTTTTTTTACCCAAAATAAAATAGTAACAGGTTGACTATATATATTGACATTTCCTGGTAGGCAGATGGGATATTCACTGTCAACTGCAAAAAAAATTAATAGGTTTAGATAATATCCTTCACGTCCAACATAAAATTGTTTTGATCTTATAACAAATGTCATTCTCAATTTACTGAGAACTGCTGCAGCCTGAACAGTGGAAGAGGTCAAGGGTGTTTAGAGCAGGGGTTGGCCAACTTGATTATGGCCCACCTTTATCGGCAGAATTTTGATGAACTTGTTAGTCTCACGTTAAACTTTTTAACAAAAAAACATTTCTTTAAATGCTAAATGTAGCTGTACTGTTGTATGTGTTGTGGGTATGATATGTATATTGTCATTGAATGCATTGATTGCTGTACGTGTTGACTATTTTATGTGAGGCGCTGTGAGCCCAGCAGCTTGCAGGGATACATAGGTGCAGAGGCGTCACTAGGGTTGGTGTCACCCGGGGCGGTAGCTAATGGTGTCACCCGGGGCGGTAGCTCATGGTGTCACCCCCTCATGATTTAACCCATAGAAATCCTCCGAGTTTTCCAGTGCCAAATAACGGGAATATATAGCATTTTATGGTCTGGTGTCACCCCCCCTGATGGTGTCACCCGGGGCGGCCCGCCCCCTCCGCACCCCCCTAGCGACGCCACTGCATAGGTATATAAGTTATCAAATTATTATTATTTTATCAGTAACAAAACCCACCCTTTCATTTAACATTTTGCTTGTGAGCCAGGGATAATTAATTTCATATTCTATTGTGTGCTTTTAAAATAATGAGTGTATGATTTTCAGTAAACACAATAGCAGTGGCCAAGCCAGAGAAAGCACAGATGATTGAAAGTTTAATCATTCAGATGGCCAGAACTGGACAACTGCAAGGTCAAAAGGTTAGTCACTTTTTTTTTTACAGGTATTACAATGAAATTAGGTTTGTAATGTTTTGGTTCAACAATTATTTTTTTTTACTTACTAAGACCCCACCAGAAAGACATTAACAGTCTGCAGATCTGAACTTCAAGCACACAAAATATACACACCAGTAAATGCTCCTGCTTCAAAATATTGACCCAAATTTGCAATACATAGCACTTAGCTTTGGGATGATTCTATTTGTTTCCATAATTTTTTCCCCAATTATAAGATTGATGTATATAAAGAAAAATATTAAAATATCTGTCAGAGTAAGCTATCGTTTTTTTGTTTGCTATGATAATCATAATAATAAACCTTTATACTTTATATTTTAGTTAACAGAGGAACGACTCAAAGATCTCTTGGAACAAGTTAACAATTCAACTCAGAAAAAAACTACAGTCAAGGTAAGTTATAAAAATGTATTCAGTGCATTTTCAAAAATTCAAAAAATAAATATTGATATGCATTAATTAAATATAATAATTAAATATGATACTGATAAACTTTAAATGTGTTTGACTTTTGACAAAATTAAAATACTTTGTACTGCAAAATTTGTTGATTTTCACTATTGCCATCTTTCAGTTTGATCGCCGTCGGGCACATATGGATGATTCTGATGAAGACTTCTGATCATGTGTTTTGTGGTGAATTCTTTTATCAATTGAATATGATCTTTAGTGCTGTTAAACCTCTTTTATTAAAATATGCTGTGCAATCGTAGTGCGTATTTCTACATTGACTGCGTTTGTTTAAAGGTTTCTAAATAGAATTTAAAACATTTGTAAATTGGACTGTGTGGATGTAGAGTAATAGTTTATATTAAAATCTTTTGTGAATTTTCTTTTTTGTAAAATTGTCATGACTTAAATTGCTATGCCAATGCTTTTTTAAATATAATTAGGAATAGTTGTAAATGTAATCCCAAATAGAATAAAATATTTTAGATAATTAGAATAAGTATCTAACAACTGGAATATTTCAACATCATTGTGTTGCTTGATAGTGCCTACTAAAAGCCAGATTTAACATGTTCATATTAATCCTGACAGTGTATTTTGGGTGTTTGAAATTCACAAGTGCTTTGGGTGTACTTAATTTCTTGAAAACTATCCTACTTCAAATTAATCACTTGATTACCATTTTACACTTTCATTTGTTTCAGTTAATACTGGTATTCTCCTTATCTTTCAATACTAAACAAGTCAGTGTTTGTTTTTTATTATTTAGTTGTTGCAGTCTTTATTTAAAGTACTGATTTTCACCCTTTTACTGAATTATTATTTAATTACAGAAGGATGGACTCTCAGTTAAAGTAATCATTTTCCCAATCTATAAGTTTTTTGGTTTTTTTGCGTTTAAAAAAAATAAAATTTTACAGCATCACATGACGTTAATAATTCTACAGTAGATGTAGCACTGCTTAAATTATATAAAAAATAAAATAATTTACCTTAAACAATTCAATAAATTATAAATACAAAGTGATAGGTAAATGTTAATGTGAAAATAATAGGGCTGTTATCGATTAATTTAAATTTAATTGTTAACTCTTGAAAATTACCGAATAATTAATCAATAATTTTGATTTAAGCTGAAAATAATTAATCGATTTAAAAAATTTACCGATTAATCGAGAAATTAATGGTTAATTTCCGCAGCCCTAGAAAATAATATTAAAATTTATCGACTATTCATAAACTTGATATTATTTTAAGATAGTGTTGCTTAGTTTGATATTGTAATAGTTTTGAATGTGTCTAATATTAAAGCAATTATCTAGAATTGTATTATGGCCGGTAGACACTATGATCTTCTTGAAATATAAGCTTGAAGCAAGTAATGAAAATCATGTCAAAGCATTTGAGCTTGAGCATTTGAAAATTCCTGCATTTGAATCAAATTCTTTAATAATAATACAGAACAAACTTTTTGTTTTAACATTTCCCCACAACACATGACTGGTGGTTTAAATAAATAATCAAACGGTAGAAATATTGATCCCATCCCAGGCTTAGAACACACAACAATGTAGTTGTTATCACTGGATCACATGCACACTGATGGTTTTTGAGTCATTCGGAATATCTTAATTGAAATGTATGTTAACAAAAATGAATGTTGTTATTAGCATCAGTTTTCTTGGTGCTTCATTTAATATAAGCGCATATGGTACATGTCTTGTACTTTCTAAATCAGTGTTTGTGTGTGTGTGTGTGTCAACAAACATGTATAATTGCTATTGTTAACTTTATTTTATATTAAATCAATCATTTGAAATATACTTTGAGCATTGAATGTATCTGTTTTATGTAGATATTGTAAATACCTATTTCACAGTGTTGCATTTTTTGTTTGATATGTTTACTATTGTTATTAATTTAAATGACAAACCAACAAACATTCATAATGAACCCAGGCAGAAAAATAACTGTAACTCATGTAATCACCATTTTTTAGAAGTAGATTAGATTTAACATCAAGTATGTTTATTTTTAAATATTGATTATCAAAAGATAGATTCTATTAAATAATTTAACCAGTGAATGATCCTCTTCAATACAAGAGCAACATTGACAACCCCTTCAACATACATAGATAGGAGCAAAGACTATCAACACATTGATCGTGGGCCGTTAAAGAATTAGTAAGAAGGGGAATGTTGGTGTTTTTATCATAAACAATTCAATAAATCAAACATGTAGTCTCAATCACTCAACACATTTGGTGCTTCTCTAGACTTTTACTTACATTCTCAATAAGTCCTTTAGATATTAAGATAGATAATATTATTTGTTACCCTAATAGGATGAAAGGGTGGGGGTGATATTGATAATTCACATGTAAAGTTTACTGTTAAACTTTGGGAAATATATTATTTCTTTGAGGTTCCATGGGGTGCTTTGAAAAGATTCAAAGAAATTAGACATAAACAGTTCAATTAGAAATTATTCTAAAAAATATGATTTTAAAAATGTAAATTTGAATTAATGTTAAAGATGATTAAAGATAATATCATTGAATCTTTTATTTGGGTCAGTTGATACAAATTACAATTAAGAAGTTGGGAATTGATTTATTTATAAAACTATGTTTTATGTTCTTTCAATAATCTAACAACCTGTTTACCTCCTCAATTATCATCCTTTTATTACTTTTATGAAGGTTATTCTTAAATACAAACATTTATAGAGGTTCATTTCAGTAGATTGTGTTATAATTATAAGAATGATTTACAATGTTCATTTTCAAACAATACATCAATTTGAAGGTAGTATTTCCATAATTTTAAAAATGTAACAAAGAAATCTTAATCCCACCAGTGCCTATAAATGATACAACAGGATAATATTGACCTAGAAATACTGCCCATTACAAATACTAAAAACAATTAAGTAAAAAGCAAATATTTCATGATTTTAAAAGTCTGAAACGTGAAAATTTCAGTTAAATAGTGTCATTGTGTATGAAAGTACTAATAAATTAGTAACTTACAAAAATATGCCAACATTGAATTAATTTAACAAGAAACCCTTGCTTTACATCAGCACAAAGTGTCATATACATTTTGCAAATAACAATTTAAAATTCACATTTGTACAGACATATATGTATGTGTTCACAAGTTGTCATTCTAATTTCTTGTGTGTGCTTCAACTAATATGAGCACAGAACCCTGCCATTCACACTGACCCCAAACTTTCAAATACTGTGGAACCTCTTATAATAAGCACCATTTGTTTCAGAGTCTTACTCGTTAAGGGAAACAATTTTTCCCATATAAATCAATGTAAAATACAATAATGCGTGAACATATGACAAATAATTTGTATAATTACAAACCTTTTGTTCTAGAAAACTGTCTCAAGACATTTGTTTTTGCCGACGCTTCAAAATTTGATGAAAATGTGTCTTAACCATTTCATAGACAATCTTGACACTCCATTTGAAGCATCCATCTCCTTAATGTTGTTCTTAGAATAGTGCAGTTAGTTGATGTTGATTGATTGTAAGTGTGCAGCAGAAGATTAGCCACACTAACATCTTCTCACTTTTCAATAATTTTACTTTTCATTTCAACAGTTTTTTTTCTGTCTTATGATTGTCTTCTTGTGTTGTTTTTTGAAGTAGACATTTTAGCACAGGTTATTATAGATAAAAAAGTTACGAATACTGTCTCAATACAAAATTTTAAAAAATGGATGATCATGATCACACACTAAAACAATACAGAGTGAGTGCTAAACACATACTTAAATAATGCATTGGGTGGAAATGCTCACTTACAAATGAATTTACACAAAAAAGCGACTGTCCCTTTCTGCATCACTTGTTATGCAAATTTTTCACTCATTAACAGAGCAACTGTTTCAAATTTTTGTGTGCTCATTATGCAAATTACTCGTTATGAGAGCTGCTCATTATGAGAGATTCCAGTGTATATTTCTTGAGGTATATATTTACATGTGTTTTGACATAAGTGGAGAATTCGGCGCCATGTTTTTTAAAAAAGTGTTTTTTAAAAAAAAACACTATAAGTTTCAATTTGTCAGTTATTTAAAAAAGTTAATATTTAGGCACCAAATAAAATGAACATTTTGGACATAAATGGGTGTTACAAGTTGGTCATCTGAACAATGAATTATTGAAACCATAACTCCTAGAATTGTGTCAGGCAGCTTACATGTGTAGGTAGCTAGTGTGTATAAGCAACTTACATGTGTAGGTAGCTAGTGTGTATAGGCAGCTTTCCCATGTAGACAGAGGCAGATATTTTTTGTAGGTATAGAGGCACACAGCTTATACATAGACATCAAATCTCAATGTGTGTGGTAGGAGCTCTTACTCTTATGGCTTGCCAATATCTAATCTTATTTGCTGTTTACAACTGGTAGTAAGTTGTATTACAAACATCTGCTTACCACATCAAGTAAGTTGTATTACTTACAAACAGCTGCTTACAACTGCAAGTAAGTTGTGTTACAAAAACACATCCTCTCTCTAATAGACCTTAAAGGTATTAAATTAATGGTCACAAAATTGAATTACTGAGCATTTAATTCTTAATTAAGAAAAAATGTCTTTTTAAATGAACACTGATGTTTTATGGAAACAAGGAAAAATATTGAACTTGACAGAGAGAAAATGTCAATGAGCACGCTAATCTAGCATGGATAGTGTTAGCATGGATAGTGTTAGCGCTATAGAAGAGAACATGCTGATCTAGCATGGATAGTGTTAGCGCTATAGAAGAGAACATGCTGATCTAGCATGGATAGTGTTAGCGCTATAGAAGAGAAGATTCATTCAAAAAACTCAGGACTTCTCACGGAGAATCATGTCCATTCAATTTCAATGTCACATCATCTTTGTGGTCTGTTTTCTCTTGTGAATACTCCCTGTCTGAATGATCTGATGCCTGGTCCACAGCTTGCTCAGTATCCACATTATCAGCATCATCATCCAACACTTTGGCTGTGGCATCATCATCATCATCATGAGGGTCTAGTCTGTGGTCAGTACTGTCCTGATGACCCGTTGGTGTTGATTCTGTTTGGCTGACTAAGACGTCATCACCTGATAGCTTGTCATCCTTTGTTTCTGTGTCACTGTCCATTTTTGGCAGAGCTGAATTTTTCAGTTTCTGGTTTAAAATACACCGGTATGAGAGGGCAATTTCAACACTTTTTTGTGTAGTATGAGTGTGACAATTAAAATGACATTTACTGTTACATTTTTTGATCTAATGAGTTAATTTAGGTAAATAGATCAACAAGAAAATAAACACAATTGTTGTTGGTGAAATAAAACTAAAACTTACTTGAAATTTTGTTGGCTTCCTTGCACTGAGTGGAAATTTCCTTTAAAACAAAACAGAATACATTAAAAGGGTTGAATTCATCATCCTTACGTATAATATTTAAAAAATAACAGGAAATCTAATAAACTATTATTGATAATAGCTAATCAAACAAGTTTTGGATATTAAAATATGTTGTCAGTAACATCGTTAGCATCCTTTCGTCTCAAGAGACGATGGTACATCACTGTTGGGTTGCATTTCCTTGTGTGGCTGTGCGGTCCTATCCTTGAGTGACAGTCTTTAGCACAGCTTTTGCCCACCAGTTCTGTGCTTTGAAATGTTTTGGCCTTTCTCCTACCTCTTCTGTCTGCAGCCTCCTCCATCCTTGGCTACTATGACGTAGGTCGGTCTTCTGCCTTATGCTCCCAGTCGCTTGTGGGTATTCTGGCTGCTTTCATGTCCTTTGCTAGACATCTTTGAATCACGGGCATGGGCGAACTTTCTTCCTCTTTCCCGCTGCCATTTCTCCATCTTGGAGGTCCTTCGGAATACAACCCCAGCTCATTCTTTTTACATGTCTTAGCCACATCAGGCATCTTTCACTAATGATTGAGAACATGCTTTGGATATTGGCACAAATCAGGACCTCACTATTAGGCACTTTGTCTTGCCATTTAATGCTGAGGATGCGAAGCAGGCACCTCAATCAGAAACTATTCAGCTTGCGATCTTGGGATGTATAAGTGGTCCATGTCTCGCTCCCATATAGTAGTGTACTGATGACACAGGCTCAATAGACACACAGTTTGGTTTTCTCCGTTAGCTTGGTGTTTTTCCAGACCCGTTTATTTAGTTTAGTCATAGTTGTAGCTGCCTTGCCAATTCTACAGTTTATTTAATCCTTGATGGACAGTGTGTTGGAGACCTAGAACCCCAAGTAGGTGAAGCTGTCCACAACCTCCAAGTTTTCATTGTCAATATTGATGCTAGGAGGAAAATGTGTGCCTTGGGCTATGATGTTTGTCTTTTTCAGGCTGATTTGTAGACCAAATTCTTTGCAGGCGTTGGAGAAGCTTGACACCAGTTGTTGAAAACCAGTTTCTGTGTGTGCTATCAGTACCGCATCATCCAAAAAATAGTAGCATAAGAAATTTAGGCCATCTGTCGTTTTAGTTTTGGCTGGAAGGCGGTGAGTGTTGAAAAGTCCTCCATCATCTCTGGTGTGTCACCAGATTCCATCACTGCTATCCTTGAATGTGTATGATGTCAGTGGTAAACAGTAAAATATTTAAATTGACACAATCTATACATCCGCAATACAAGCCTTTGGCAAAAAATCTCACAAAAACACGGACTGGTTTGATGAACATTGGGACGAGATGAAACCCGTCACTGAAGCAAAAAGGAAAGCTCTTATGGCTTACAAGGAAAAGCCTACACCCGGCAATTTGCATGCCTTAAAAACAGCTAAGTCACTTGCCCAAAAGGTTGCACGTAAATGTGTCAATACCTACTGGCTTAAGCTCTGTTCCTGTATACAATCAGCTGCAGACATGGGCAATGCAAAAGTCATGTACGAAAACATCAAAAAGGCAACGGGCCCCTTGACGTCAAAAGCTGCTCCCCTAAAGTCCAAAAGTGGAGAAATTATTCAAGACCAGGCAGCACAGCTAAAACGGTGGGTTGAGCATTATCTGGAATTGTATTCAACAGTTACCACAGTCTCCAGCACCGCTCTAGATGACATCCCAGATATGCCACTCATGGAAGAACTTGATGTCGTGCCCACACAGGAAGAGCTGAGCAAAGCAATTGACAGTCTAGCTTGTGGAAAAGCGCCTGGGAATGATGGAATACCACCAGAGGTTCTAAAGAGTGGCAAGACAGCTTTACTCCAACCATTGCACGAGATTCTGTCCCTCTGCTGGGAACAGGGCTACATCCCCCAAGACCTAAAGGATGCAAATATAGTGACACTATATAAAAACAAAGGTGATAGGAGTGATTGCAATAATTATCGCGGCATTTCACTCCTTAGTATTGTAGGAAAGACCTTTGCCCGCGTTATACTAAAACGTTTACAAAGCCTAGCATCCCGCGTCTATCCAGAATCTCAGTGTGGTTTCCGGTCCGGTCGGTCTACCATAGACATGGTGTTCTCCATACGACAGCTCCAGGAAAAATGCAGAGAGCAGCAGATGCCACTATACATTGCATTTGTGGACCTTACAAAAGCCTTCGACTTAGTCAGTCGCAACGGGCTATTCCAAATACTGGCAAAAATTGGATGTCCCCCTCACCTACTTGCCATCATCAGACAGTTCCATGAAAATATGCTTGGCACAGTACAGTTCGATGGAGCTAAGTCAGAGGCCTTCCCTGTCAGCAGCGGAGTTAAACAAGGTTGTGTACTCGCACCAACACTCTTCGCAATATTCTTCTCTGTACTTCTTCGATACGCATTCAAGGATAGCAGTGAGGGAATCTGGTTACATACCAGAGCTGATGGAGGACTTTTCAACACTGCCCGCCTCCGAGCCAAGACCAAAACGACGGATGTCCTAATTCGAGAGCTACTATTTGCGGATGATGCGGCACTAACAGCACATACAGAATCTGGTTTGCAACAACTCGTGTCAAGCTTCTCCAATGCCTGCAAAGAATTTGGTCTGCAAATCAGCTTGAAAAAGACAAACATCATGGCCCAAGACACTCGACCTCCTCCTACCATAAATATCGATAATGAAAACTTGGAGGTTGTGGACAGCTTCACCTACTTGGGATCCAAGGTCTCCAATACACTGTCCATTGAAGAAGAAATAAACAGCAGAATTGGCAAGGCAGCCGCAACAATGGCTAAACTAAATAAGCGGGTCTGGCAAAACACCAAGCTAACGGAGAAAACCAAACTGTGCGTCTATCGAGCCTGTGTCATCAGTACACTACTATATGGGAGCGAGACATGGACCACTTATACATCACAAGAGCGTAAGCTTAACAGCTTCCATTTGAGATGCTTGCGCGGCATCCTTGGTATTAAATGGCAAGACAAAGTGCCTAATAGTGAGGTCCTAACGCATGCCAATACCCAAAGCATGTTCTCAATTCTTAGTGAAAGACGCCTGAGGTGGCTAGGACATGTCAAAAGAATGAGCCCCGGCCGCATCCCGAAGGACCTCCTATATGGTGAACTTGCTTCAGGAAAGAGGAAAACAGGTCGCCCACGCTTGTGATTTAAAGATGTCTGTCAAAGGGACATGAAAGCAGCCAAAATACATACAAGTGACTGGGAGTGTAAGGCAGAAGACCGATCTACGTGGCGCACAGTTGTCAAAGAGGGCGTCATAGTAGCCGAGGAGCGAAGAATGGAGGAGGCTGCAGACAGAAGAGCTAGGAGAAAGGCCAAAACATTTGGAAGCACAGAACTCGTGTGTAAAAACTGTGGCAAAGACTGTCACTCAAGGATAGGACTGCACAGCCACTCGAGAAAATGCAACCCAACCCAACGGTGATGCACCATCGTCTCGCGAGACGGAAGGATGCCGAATTTAAATTGTTTACAAAAATCACTTTTTAATAAGAGAGTATATCCAAGGAAAGATTGTATACAAACAATCACAAGGATGTGAACTATCAAAGTTTTTAAACTCACCTAATAAAAAAACTGTTTTTGTTATTCAAAGAACTTTGACTCACATTTTCTTTAAGTTTGATTGAAGTCCTTCCTTTATACGTGTCATATCATGGAGCCTCTTCATCTCCCCATCATTGATACTGTATTTGTTCTGTAGACCAATCTTTGAGCCACTCATAACATACATCACGTCAACCCTGTGAGACATCATCTGAAACATGGACAACATCATTGTATAATAAGACAACATCAATGTATAATAGGACAACATCAATGAGCAATATAACAACTTCAATGTATAATAGGACAACATCAATGTTAATAGGACAACATCAATGAGCAATATAACAACATCAATGTATAATAGGACAACATCAATGTATAATAGGACAACATCAATGTTAATAGGACAACATCAATGTATAATAGGACAACATCAATGTTAATAGGACAACATCAATGAGCAATATAACAACATCAGTGTATAATAGGACAACATCAATGTATAATAGGACAACATCAATGTTAATAGGACAACATCAATGTATAATAGGACAACATCAATGTATAATAGGACAACATCAATGTATAATAGGACAACATCAATGTTAATATGACAAAATCAATGTTAATAGGACAACATCAGTGTATAATAGGACAACATCAATGTATAATAGGACAACATCAATGTTAATAGGACAACATCAATGTATAATAAGACAACATCAATGTTAATAGGACAACATCAATGTATAATAGGACAACATCAATGTTAATAGGACAACATCAATGTATAATAGGACAACATCAATGTATAATAGGACAACATCAATGTTAATAGGACAACATCAATGAGTAATAGAACAACATCAATGTTAATAGGACAACATCAATGTATAATAAGACAACATCAATGTATAATAGGACAACATCAGTGTATAGTAGGACAACATCAGTGTATAATAGGACAACATCATTGTATAATAAGACAACATCAATGTATAATAGGACAACATCAGTGTATAATAGGACAACATCAGTGTATAATAGGACAACATCAATGTTAATAAGACAACATCATTGTATAATAAGACAACATCAATGTTAATAGGACAACATCAATGAGTAATAGAACAACACCAATGTTAATAGGACAACATCAATGTATAATAAGACAACATCAATGTATAATAGGACAACATCAGTGTATAATAGGACAACATCAGTGTATAATAAGACATCATCAATGTTAATAGGACTACATCAGTGTATAATAGGACAACATCATTGTATAATAGGACTACATCAATGTTAATAGGACAACATCATTGTATAATAAGACAACATCAATGTTAATAGGACAACATCAATGAGTAATAGAACAACATCAATGTTAATAGGACAACATCATTGTATAATAAGACAACATCAATGTATAATAGGACAACATCAGTGTATAATAGGACAACATCAGTGTATAATAAGACAACATCAATGTTAATAGGACTACATCAGTGTATAATAGGACAACATCAATGTTAATAGGACAACATCAGTGTATAATAAGACAACATCAATGTTAATAGGACTACATCAGTGTATAATAGAACAACATCAATGTTAATAGGACAACATCATTGTATAATAAGACAACATCATTGTATAATAGAACAACATCATTGTATAATAGGACTACATCAGTGTATAATAGAACAACATCAATGTATAATAGGACAACATCAATGTATAATAGGACAACATCATTGTATAATAGGACAACATCAATGTATAATAAGACAACATCAATGTATAATAAGACAACATCAATGTATAATAAGACAACATCAATGTTAATAGGACAACATCAATGTATAATAAGACAACATAAATGTATAATAGGACAACATCAATGTATAATAAGACAACATCAATGTATAAAAAGACAACATCAATGTATAATAAGACAACATCAATGTATAATAAGACAACATCAATGTATAATAAGACAACATCAATGTTAATAGGACAACATCAATGAGTAATATAACAACATCAATGTATAATAGGACAACATCAATGTTAATAGGACAACATCAATGAGTAATATAACAACATCAATGAGTAATATAACAACATCAATGAGTAATATAACAACATCAATGAGTAATATAACAACATCAATGTATAATAGGGCAACATCAATGAGTAATATAACAACATCAATGAGTAATATAACAACATCAATGTTAATAGGACAACATCAATGAGTAATATAACAACATCAATGTATAATAAGACAACATCAATGAGTAATATAACAACATCAATGTATAATAAAACAACATCAATGTTAATAGGACAACATCAATGAGTAATATAACAACATCAATGTATAATAAGACAACATCAATGAGTAATATAACAACATCAATGTATAATAAGACAACATCAATGTTAATAGGACAACATCAATGAGTAATATAACAACATCAATGTTAATAGGACTACATCAGTGTATAATAGGACAACATCATTGTATAATAGGACTACATCAGTGTATAATAGGACTACATCAATGTATAATAGGACAACATCAATGCATAATAGGACAACATCATTGTATAATAGGACAACATCAATGTATAATAGGACAACATCAATGCATAATAGGACAACATCAATGTTAATAGGACTACATCAGTGTATAATAAGACAACATCAATGTTAATAGGACTACATCAGTGTATAATAAGACAACATCAATGTATAATAAGACAACATCAATGTTAATAGGACTACATCAGTGTATAATAGGACAACATCATTGTATAATAAGACAACATCAATGTATAATAGGACAACATCATTGTATAATAGGACAACATCAATGTATAATAGGACAACATCATTGTATAATAGGTAGACCCCTCAGCCGCCGCCGCGCGCCGAATACGCCGCAAAATTTTCGTCCGCTGAAAATCCGCCGGAAAATATGCGGCGTGCCGCATTAGCCGCCGAATTTTGTCAGCCGTAAATCCGCCGAAAAATGAACGATCCGCCGAAACGTAATGTTTTTGTTTTCTTAAGTTTCATTGCGTTCCGTTTTAAGATCGATTGTAATTGATTGTATTTTTAGAATAACCGTCGCCGGAAGTGTGACGAAAATAAGTTATTTGTATAGTTTGTTTAAACCTAAATAATATAATTACTGATACAGTTCTTGCATGTTATCTTTTTTATTAAAATCTTAATTTATAAAATACTAATTAAAATAAATACAAATTAATTAATTAATTAATTTAAATATCATAAAGCTTTGTCGTAATTTAAAATAGGCGACTTATTTTTACTCAATTTTGGCTCAACGATCTTCTACCTTTATTAGCAGAAAGATAAGCCTATATAACTATATTAACTGTATACTATAATAATATAAGCTGTATAAATTTTTTAATTAACTAGATAAATACTGGTTTAGTCAATAACTGATGAATTTTAAGGGTGATCCTGAAGCTTTAGGACGTAGAATAAATGTTTTCGCTGCGAATTTTATTATTTTCGTGAGAACTTTCATTTGTAATTTATTAAATGCATATATATATATATGTCATATTTTAGTTATTATAGCGCTAATTTGTAAGGCTTTTCAATTTATAAGGCTTTTTCGGCCCCTGACGCTACATTATCGGAGTAGGATGCATCATATTTGTCTAACTAGCACCCTGCTAGCCAGATTTTATTTACCTGGAACAAACCATGCTAAAATAAATTTAATTACTGAAGATGCTTTTTAAAAAAGTTTCATTTATCCATTTTAAGATTCTAAGAAGATCAATAAATATTTTAATGAAAATTTCATTTTGTATTTCCTTACTAGATGTTTGTTTCTTTTTTGCTTGTTTGTAAGTGATAAATTTTCATTTAACCTCTGGCTGTGAAAACCCAGCAAGTAGGGTGCTAGATAAACAAAATGGATGTAACATACTCTAATCTGATTATGTAGCATCAAGGCCCAAAAAACAGCCTTATAAATTAAAAAGCCTCGCAAATTAGCAATATAATAGCTAAAATATAACATACATAAATGTATTTAATAAATTAAAAATGAAAGTTCTAACGAGAAAATTAAAATTTGCAGTGAAATAATATACGTGCTAAGACTGCAGGATTACCTTTTTACGTTACACCATTTCTAATGTAACAATTCTTTATCACTATATGATGATATTAGGTGAACTCAAATGTCAGCAAATTTCATCTTAACCGGGAAGAGAGGCAGTTCATTAAACACCTACAAGTAAAACCTAAACCGCCTAGCCTACATGGAAATTCTAAAGCAAAATGCTGGAAATATTTTGGTGGCCTGTTCTCTGCTAATAGGAGAAATGTAGACGAAGATCGAGTTTATTGTCAGCTGTTTCTCACTGCTCAGCAGTCATTGGGTGACAAGGGTCACATTTCAAAAGTAACCAATTTTGCCGCAATTACATCAAGTGGCAATATGAATCTTCACTTAAGTGTCAAGCACAATGTGTCAGTACAAAGTCAAGAAAAGTCTAATAAAATGTTGGTATATTTCCGTAAGTATGGAGAAGACAACAGTCAATGTCAGGCAACATCAAGTCATGAACTGTCAAGAGATATCGTTTTCTGGTTCTGTAGAGACTTGCCCACCTTTGAAAATGTGGCTAAAAGATGGTTTTGTTGACTTCTTCAAAATTAATTGCCCTTCTCTCAACACAGCGGGGTAACACTTGCTGGAACAGCCCTGGATGATGTTTACCAAGCCGTCAGGTCAGCAGTCAAAACTAAAGTTGCTGATCATAAACAGCAAACAATCAAGCCTAACAGCTGATAAACTACATCGCGTTTGTTTTATCCATGACAATTATAAAATGATTTTCTAAGTGCATAACGGGCTAGAGTGACAGAAACTAATTGAGTGGAATGCATTCATGATTCATGCACAATTTTAGTAGTATAGCAAATAAAACTGTTAGTTTTTTTATTGTTAAAAGTAATAAAACTTTCTGAAGTATTGTAAAAGTGTCTTATTGCTGAAGATTTATTTCTTCATTATTGGCCAGGCTTCAGCCAAATTTCAGCTGAATATTTCGTAATCAGACGAAAAGCAGCTGCAAATGTCAATTTACGGAGAAATCCGGCTAATCCGGATATCAGCCGAAAAAATATGTCAGTCAGCCGAAATATTAAAATCCGGCTAATCCGGATATCAGCCGAAAAATTATGTCAGCCAGCCGAAATTTAAAAAAAAATTCGGCTGGCAGGTCTAATAATAGGGCATTGTGAAATAATGCCCTGTGCATGGTTTCACAGTAATCTTTTTAATACAAGGGCCATAACTTCTCAAAATATAATGAGAGTAATATATTTAAATAGCCTGCCAATGTGCTGTGATAGAAATATACTGAGGAGACAGGTTTCATAACAAAGATATAAACAAGGTTTAAATTCCACAACCTCCCAAAACTCTGGGATGTCCTTCAAAACTGGAATTAAAAAAGAATTTTTATAAAAGGTGGGGGAGGCAAGGGAAATATCCTTAAATTACTCAAGGTCTTCTAAATGTCCTGAAATGTTATCTTGACTCAAATGTTATCTTGACTCAAATGTTATCTTGACTCAAATGTTATCTTGACTCAAATGTTATCTTGACTCAGGATGAGTTGAACAAATTTATGGTTCACTTTTTGTTTTTCTCACTGCACACAAGATATCAGTTTTTGTTTGCCACTGACTTAGTTTCTTTAACTATTAAAATGTTTTGCTTTTGGAGTTTACTATTTCTTTCTGGGGGATAACTTTGGAAACTTACGAAAACTGATGTTAGATTTGGTGCAGAAAGCCTGTATTTAATATATCGGGTATAAGAAAATAGGATAGTTGTCAACAACAAAAAATAGCATTCCAATCAAAAGGTGTTCAGCAGCTTCTATTAAAAACAGACGACTTAATTTTTACAGACAGTAACATAAAAAGGAAGCAGAAGTCATATTGATAATTTTTTTATTGTGGTGCCATATTCTTCTATGAAATAATAGTGTTAGCTAATGTGAAAGCCTTTTAATTTAATAATAACTATTACAGAAGAGTATCCGGTTAAATTTACCTCTGTAGCCTTTTTAACATATCGACTGGCATTGACATAAGTGAGTTCTCTCTGGAATCTGAGACCTTGATCACTGGAGTTCCACTTGTAGGGTTTGAGAATAGGACTTTCCTCCAGTGGCAGGATTTCTGCCTTCTGTGGTCAACAAATGAATAACCTCATAGTTAGGGCCAATAGTGGTTGTGAACCTGGTTAGTTTTGCTAAGGTACCAGGTATGAACTGTTTTTTTTTTATTAGCTTGATGAGTCTTTTCGGCCCCGCCCCCACCCAATACTTTTTTTTTTCTAAATGCTTTAATTTAGGAAGGAGAACCAGTGTCCTCTCCTTTGGCCTGGTCAGAAACATGGGACTTTTCACCCCTGTGACTGCAGGACACTTGGGACTTTTCACCCCTGTGACTGCAGGACACTTGGGACTTTTCACCCCTGTGACCTGTGACTGCAGGAAACATGGGACTGTGTTGCAACAGGGGTCTAAAGAAATTTTGATGTAGACAAAAAATAAATATAAACTTTTAATGCAGGCCAAACTTCTTGCTGGAGGGCTCCGAAATGACTCTGACACAGGTCTGACACAGGTCTGACATAGGTCTGACACAGGTCTGACATAGGTCTGACACAGGTCTGACATAGGTCTGACACAGGTCTGACACAGGTCTGACATAAGTCTGACACAGGTCTGACACAGGTCTGACACAGGTCTGACACAGGTCTGACACAGGTCTGAAACAGGTCTGACACAGGTCTGAAACAGGTCTGACACAGGTGAATTGTTCTCTTTCGCTGGTACACAACAATTATTCATTAAATACTCCATTTGACATTAACAAATTATTTCGAATTTTCATAATAAAATAACTGCTGTCATAATTTCAACGACGTCTTGCATCAGTGACAAAGTTTGTTTCTTGTTGTTGTTTTTTTTTTTAAATCTAAAATTAAATTTTAAAATACGTTTTGGGGCAGAGGCAAAATAACCAATTTATTTTGCTCCTGATAAGATCGTTCATTTTATATTTATAAGTATGACAGAGAAAGTACCGAAAAACTGCCCTTGCCTTAACTTTCGCACTGGCCACTGGTATGAGAAGATTGGAATTACATGTGAGGTCTTGAGTTAACGACTGTTGAGATTTGGAGGAATCGAATTACGTATACACTCGGTCTATATTAAAACTATATCTAGTTGTATTCCATACCGAGTACACACTGTACCGATTACTGGCGTTGATTGACTGTGGCCTTGATGACAGGGTTGGGCTGACCTCGTGGCTCGGCTCTGCTATAAAAGAACTTCTAGGGGTCAGGCTACCTGAACGGGAACAGACTGACCCTTTCCTTACCTTGGACCCACTGGAGATAGAGAGGGTTACAAACAAAGTGAACTCTTCTGGTGATTTGAAATACATGTAAAGTTAAATAATATTATATTTATTTTATATATTATTAATAAGATGTATGAAGGAAATAGTGCATATGTTATTTAAATTTTGAAAGAGGGGAATCAGACAAAGGGGAAATAAAACAATAGAAAGATATTGGAATGAAAATTGTAACATAAATAATATTTGTCTAAAGATTTCGCGTCATGCAATCAGCAAAATGATATGTTCTCGACTAGCGCACCGATGGTTACGGGTTCGAATCCATGTGAAGACAAGGCTTTGTTTCCGGGGCCTAAGGCGTCCCTGAGTCACCCAGCATCCGAATGGACACCTAACACTATTTAGGCGGTTGGGTAATGCGTGGCCTGTGAACGCTGCACCACTTGCCAACAGATCATCCGTCGTGGCCTGTGAACGCTGCATCACTTGCCAAAAGATTATCCCTAAGATAAGATAAGATAACTAGAATTCATCAGGTGACTGGACATCATCAACAAAGTGATCGCTGTGAGTAGAGTAGGGACGGGGCGGCGGGGGTTTTGAATATATAATTTACTGGTATGTTGAGTGAGGTCAATTTTAGAATTGTTTGGTTTCCCTTATAAGAAACGATGCAGCCGTCTTAACGCATTTGACCAGGGGGGGGGGGCCCACGAGCACAGGGGCCCCATGGGATTATGTTTATTTATATATATTATGTTTATTTATTTTTTATTCCTGCGCACTCTTTCTTAGCCCAGGGGCCCAGTGTGGTGTAAAGACGGCTCTGCCGATGCATGCTTCTCATCTTTAGGTCGTATAATGATCCAAACACCACACAAAGCGCAAATCAATACTGACAATAAATACGTTCTTGTGATCAAATGCTCAATCAGCAATTTTCAGAAGGGTTACCAAAAGTAAACAACAAACGTTCGCAAACAAATGGCTTTTATTGTACTGAAGCCATACAATCAACTTTTCACTAAATGCTTTCATAAACAAATTTAAATCATTTATTAAAGTAATTTTTTTTTACACAAACTTTTCCCCAATGACGACGATAATCCGTCTTCCCCTGGTACTCAAATAACGACGTCACGTGTTTGGCAATGTTAAGAGGAACTATTGGAGAAGGAGTAGAGTCATAAAAACATAAAGTTTCGGGAGTTTTGGAAAAGTGAAAATGTTTAATACTTTCATAAGTGACACACTGTTTAGATCAGGGGTGCACAACCTGCGGCCGCATGCGTTCGTGGGCACGAAAATGTGCGGCCGTGGGCACGAAAATGTGCGGCCGTGGGCACGAAAATGTGCGGCCGTGGGCACGAAAATGTGCGGTGGGCACGAAAATGTGCGGCCGTGGGCACGAAAATGTGCGGCCGTGGGCACGAAAATGTGCGGCCGTGGGCACGAAAATGAGCGGCCGTGGAAATCTGATTAAATTATAATAAACTGCGGCCGTCAAATATTTGCTATTTGGCTATGTATTATGTAATGTTGTAAACGAAATATATCGAATATTCATTCACACTATTAAGCATTTAAATTGCGAAAAAACATTACGACTCCGCTGCTGTAACATTAGCTGCAGTGTTAAGCAGTTGAAGGATCACGGTAATGACCAGCTCATTAATCTGCACTGCTTTATTCACAAGAAGGCCCTGTGTTCTAAATCTGTTGATTTGGATAACATTCTGAAGAATGTGTATAGCATTATCCTTTCATTCGCACGAATGCTCATCATCGCTGCCAATTCATACAAATTATTCATGCAAATGATTCTTTGTCTGAAGGTATTCTATATCACGCCCGCGATCATTGGTTATCTCAGGGAGAAACATTTCGACGTATTCTGCTGTTACGAAAGGAAATACTGGAATTAAAGCCACGAGAAACAAGGACTGCACACTGCAGAACCATGAGGTCTTCTTAACATCTCTAGCCTTCCTTGTAGGTTTATTTTATATCAACTGCCTCAACGAGTCTCTGCAAGGCAAAGTAACAACAGTTTGCCTCATGCACAGAAGAGTACAGGATTTATGTGACTAACGTCGTGTGCTAAAAAGTCACATCCAACAGCTCAATCTCTATTATTTCACGCAACTCACCGCTCTAACCGAGAGCCATGAAATAAGACAAGATGAAATTCCGGCAACGTCCTTTTAAGCGTCATCGAAGCGCTGTTGTTGGAATTCGCGGAACGTTTTCAGAATTTCAACAAAATCTCATAATATATTAGACTTGTTGCTTCTCCACAGAAAGTTCACCGTTGGATGTCCCTTCCAATGGAACTGATCGAACAGCTTGTGAAGAAATTTGAGGACAAAAACGATCCACTGGAGACATGGTAAGTAGCTATGGAGTATCCCAAGCTTCACGAAATAGCAAGAAACACTTAAGTGTTGTTTGGAAACACGTACATGTACGAAGCGTCATTTACACGAATAAAATGTCTCAAGATAAATATAGAACCCAACTGGTGGACAATATGACGTCAGGAATACGACTGATGATCTCCAGCGAGTGCCCGTACTTTGCGCGACACTCGGCAAATATCCAAGAGCAAGGCAGCCACTAATTCCTGGACTATGGACTGCTAAGTTACATGGACAGTGTTAGTGAAGCAGCTTATCACTTTTCAATTATTGTGTTCTCAATGTACTGATGCCACTTCAAAATATACTCATGCTGTACGTGTGTGACATGTTGTTAGGTTTACATGACAATGTTCAGGTACAAATATAAGAGAATATCGATGGAAATGTTTTTGTTTGTAATTAAGCACTTTATGATGACGTCACTATTATCTCGCGTTGACTATTACGAGAGGTAATTTTTTTATAGTGACCGGTTCGTTTTCCACTAAAAAATTTTGGGCCGCCGTTGCAAAAGTTTTTTGTTTTTTAAAAGTTTTTTTAAAGTTTTTTATACGGCCGGCAATAGCCGAAAGGTTGCACACACCTGGTTTAGATGATGCCTTCAAGGTTTTGAGCAATTCAATTGTCAACTAAACATTGAAAGTTGAAATAAGGAAAAATAAGGGTGAGTGATTCTGCTGGCTTGGACCATATCTCTTCAAATTTCGTAGGTGGGATTGAACTTTCATATTTGTCATAGTTAAACTTTCGTATTTGTCACAGTAATACATTCATATTTGTCATTTAAAGTAAAGGTTCTTATTTAAAAAGTTCTCTTCCAACGTGTCAGTGACCATTGTGACATAGACAGCAAATTACGCTGTCAGAAATATGAGCCAACATTTCCACGACAAAATAAGAGTGACTTAAAACCTTGAACATAACTATCACCCTGAGAGTTGTTATAGTAGCCCCCCCCCCCACCGAATGTGACCAATGTGCAACTTCACTCCCACCACTGCCTGAGAGTTGTTATAGTAGCCCCCCCCCCCACCGAATGTGACCAATGTGCAACTTCACTCCCACCACTGAATG
>MUZC01001014.1:42479-72397 GCA_002072015.1 Radix auricularia
CCCCCCCCCCCCTCACAACAAACAATATTTTGCCTAAGTTTAGAAGCTGACTGTCTCCCCCCTCACAACAAACAACATTTGGCCTAAGTTTAGAAGCTGACTGTCTTCTACTCACCTGCGCCACCTTCAAAGTGTTGCCACCACCACCGGGACTTTTACCACTGAAACGCTCGGAGGCCGACCATCTTGAGCTGACCGGTAAGGTCTTGAGACCGCACTCTACGGACATGTGTCTCATGGTCAGTGGGTCCGCACTCCTGTTCCTGTGTGGTGACCGATTATCGGAGTTCCCCGGATGACCCGACCGTCCGGTGATCGTCGGTTGTTTGGTCGCGGCAGACGCCGGGAGCCGACGGAGATCTGTGCCGGAGGACAGGCGTGAGACTGAACTCTTCAGGACGGGTCCGTGGGACATAATGTGCTGGAAGATTTTCTCAATCAGCTCCACTTCTGTGGACATCATCAAATTTACAAGGTCACTCAGTGAGTCCCACACGGAGGAACATTAAAGTACGATTACTCTGATTCCAACATCACTCAGTGATTCCAACAGATAGGAACATCAAAGTACGATTACTCTGATTTCAACATCACTCAGTAATTCCAACAGATAGAAACATCAAAGTACGATTACTCTGATTTCAACATCACTCAGTGATTCCAACAGATAGAAACATCAAAGTACGATTACTCTGATTTCAACATCACTCAGTGATTCCAACAGATAGAAACATCAAAGTACGATTACTCTGATCTGATTCCAACATCACTCAGTGAGTCAAAAAGAGATGAACATCTAAGTACGATTACTCTGATTCCTTTTCCACATATGGGCATGACGCAAAACAAGGGGCACCCACAAAGTACGCCACACATTTTTTTAAAAAAGATTTTACCCCAACCCCTCCCTTTTCCACCAGTTGCACTTTCACTATCCTAGACACCCCACACACACCTTTATTCACCTTGGGGCGTGACGTAATTTGAGGGCGAGCCCAATAAAAAAAATGGCTAAAACGCACAAAATGTATATTTCTTTAGAGAAATAAATATGGTTTGTGTGCAAAGTCACGATGCCATGGACTATATGCATCCATCTTAACACCTAAAATAAGACCGCGAGTCCCAGTACAAACTCCGAGGTAATCATTGGATAATGAAAACTTTTATTTGGAGAACAAACTCAGTTAAAAATTAAATTGTTAATCTCTTTTAAAAGTGTGTTGCTTGCAGTGCTTACATCGTCTATCTTATTTGTTGGTCGACTCATACCCAGATATTTATATAAATGAAGTTTTGCGTATAAAAATTGACATTGAAAGTCACAGCCGAGTAATGAAACTACATCTTATGACAGCCGAAATCTAACCAATAAAATGACAAATAGTCAGGAAAGGATTTGATCACTTACGTCTTTGAGAATTCAAGAAAAACCTTTAGTCCATTTTTTTTTTTACTATGTCACCCAAGTCAGGTTCCAATATTATGACGCCTTGTAACAGTTCGGTTGAATGGGTTATAGTTACACTTGGTTTAATTTTTGTTCACTATTCAGTGTTCGTGTCTCCTGAGTGTCCCCCCCCCCCTCGCCTTGAGCTACGCACGGTTCATGTCGTGCTAAGTCCGTATCACTCCGCCGACAGATTAGCGGCAGTCTATGTCGTGCTAACCTCTCACCACGCCGCCCGCCATGGACTCAATCAAAACCTTTCTTCTGGCTTACGTCCTTTCAGACAAATATCGATTGCTCCAATGGAAAACTCATATAGACGATAGATTCCTTTGGGCTGTTTCCTGATTTTATCGATGCATCAAAGCCCCCCCCCCCCCCAGCCCCAAGCCGGCATGTCTTCAGTTTATGCATTCTTTAATATTCTGAAAGCAAGAATCCTAGAGCTGCCAATACAAATCAATTAAAAAATTTAATTTAGAAATATTGAAATGCATCAAAGCTTTTACTGAAAAAATGTTGTTTTACAAACGTTCGATAATGAAAATGATGATGTCTCTATTAATAATATTAAGTAAGAAAATATTCAAGTCAAATGACACAACCTTTTTATACAGAAGAAAATTTCATCAGTGTTTATCTCTTCTTAAAATAATCACATTTGTTAACAAGCATGCAAGTAACCTAGTAACAAAATAACATATTTCAGAATTAATTTATTTTAATTGATTAATAGTTTAAATGGGACAAGGCACTGCAAGGGAAACATTCTATGGCTAGGCAGGCTTTTTTGTGACATTTTTAAGGTGAAGCCATTGAATCTGGATTTTGTTTTCTTTTACTGACAAACTCCTATTGGTAGAATGCTTGCGGTCTGTCATTGAATTTACCACGGCTTTCAAACCGTGTAGCCTTTATACATTCATTACTTCATTTTTCCATGTTTTTTTCTTTCTGTTAATGAATTGTTATCTATTTTGTGTCAATCCTTTCTTAATATGTTTGTTTAAATTGCTTTATTATTCAAACTGTACTTAAAAACACAGACTTTCAAGTATAACTTTACCACATTTTTTTTTAAATTTATGTATTAGAAAGAATTCTGGATCAGATAATTTATTAAATTATTGTATTTAGAGATTCTAAGTCCGCATTGTTTTGATAAATTTCTAAAAATGTTTCTTTAAATTTTATAATGCTCTTCTACTTATATAAAACTATTCAAAGTGTTTCAGATAAAACAAGTACCACACAGCTTAAGGGAAAATTTACTCAATAATTCAACTGATTAATAATTCAAATGAAATATTTTCCACATATTATTTAAACCTAAATTACCATACCCACTAATGGTTTCCATTTTTTTAAAAAAAGAAACCATCACTGCTTGGCAAGTGTGCTGTACGCAAGTACTCTCTGTGTTAGCGCCCCTTGACTTTCATATCGACCTGATTGAGATCGTGTAGTCATACATTTCAGTTTTGGATTACGGACGAGTTGCCCTGGCCCCCATACAGTGTTGAATATAGTCTGAAGACGTTAAGCTATAACATGGGCAAGTAGCATCGGTAAAGATGAGACAATGACAGACAGTTCAATTTGGTATAGTCAAGAACACAATACTCGACCCTGCCAAGACAGTTAAAGAATGGAAAAGCTTTTAAAAAGAACATTTTAGGTGACAACATTTGACGTATTTTTGTGTCTTTTGTCTTCTGCTCTACAACCTCTTAAATCCCCGATACCACAATGAGCAGCCCACCTAATATCCTCTTCACATTTGTATCAGCAAACACCAACACTCACGGGAGCCATAATAGAGTTAATGGTGGATACTTTACGATAAAAGACCACCAAAATGACGCAAGACGACGCTACTCCCAAAGGGGTCTCATCACCATAGCGTTTGACCACATATTGAGAGTCCCTGAAGCCATGTCACTCACACAGCCCTTAACACACGTTTTGTTTTTGGTTTCTCTTTTAATAATTGGGGAGGGGGGGCATGAATTCTATTATGCATTTATACAAAATAGTTGGGTTTTTTGTAATCTTCACGCAAATCTGAAATTAAAAACTAGAAGACCAAAAAAAAAAAAAACTGCATCAACACCTCATTTAACTCTCAGGGTCCTATCAAAGCTGTGCCAACACCTCATTTAACTCTCATGGTCCTACCAAAGATGTGCCAACACCTCATTTAACTCTCAGGGTCCTACCAAAGATGTGCCAACACCTCATTAGACTCTCATGGTCCTACCAAAGATATGCAAACACCTCATTAGACTCTCATGGTCCTACCAAAGATATGCCAACAACTCATTTAACTCTCATGGTCCTACCAAAGATGTGCCAACACCTCATTTAACTCTCAGGGTCCTACCAAAGATGTGCCAACACCTCATTAGACTCTCATGGTCCTACCAAAGATATGCCAACACCTCATTTAACTCTCATGGTCCTACCAAAGATGTGCCAACACTTCATTAGACTCTCATGGTCCTACCAAAGATGTGCCAACACCTCATTTCACTCTCAGGGTCCTACCAAAGATGTGCCAACACCTCATTTAACTCTCATAGTCCTACCAAAGATATGCCAACACCTCATTTAACTCTCAGGGTCCTACCAAAGATGTGCCAACACCTCATTTAACTCTCAGGGTCCTACAAAAGATGTGCCAACACCTCATTTAACTCTCAGAGTCCTACCAAAGATGTGCCAACACCTCATTAGACTCTCATGGTCCTACCAAAGATGTGCCAACACCTCATTAGACTCTCAGGGTCCTACAAAAGATGTGCCAACACCTCATTAGACTCCTAGGGTCCTACCAAAGATGTGCCAACACCTCATTAGACTCTCAGGGTCCTACCAAAGATGTGCCAACACCTCATTTAACTCTCAGGGTCCTACAAAAGATGTGCCAACACCTCATTAGACTCTCAGGGTCCTACCAAATTTGTGTCAACACCTAATTTAACTCTCATGGTCCTACCAAATTTGTATCAACACCTCATTGGACTCTCAGTGTCCTACCAATGATGTGCCAACACGCTCGTTGAAATAATACTATTTTGATATATTTGATTTGTTTTTAATTTAAATTATTTTTGGTCGAATCTGGTAAAAGTAAGATAATTTATCCCACAACGTATTTACTTATTCTCTTGTTTCAACGAGGTAAAGAAAATGCGAAGAAATCTTATGTGCGCCCAGAGGACTTTACTTGAGTGGAGGGCGAGGTGTTGGTCTACAAACGTTCTGAGATTATTCTTCACAGTTTACATTTACAGCTTCAAGTTAAACGGTGCAGGGGTGTTTGTCTTAAAAAAATATTTCAAGTACAAGTTAGAATATTTATTTTAAAAATAAAAAAAATCTATTAGCGTACATTTTTAAATTCTTTATATTAACTTCACTTCACCGTCGTTCGTTGGTCAAGCTGAAATTTTGCACATAGACTTGTGTCAACTAACCATATATTGTATCAAGATTTCAGATCGATCGAATGTACCTACCGTAATTAAATTAATGCACTTTTTGTTTATTTCTATATAAATGTATGTCAGCCGTCTGTTGTTGTTGACATCCACTAGTTTGCAGAAGTTCACTCCAACCATCGGTGACCACAACCCCACCCCTACCCGCCCCATTTGACAGCAAGAGAATTAAGTCACGTTCAGCCGGTAAAGGTTTTTTGCTCGGTGTATATTATTTTGAATGTAATCAATACTTGTAGTGCTGTCTCATATATAAGGGATTTATGGTCAAAAACTTTGTTTTTACGAGTTGTTTTTTAAGCTTATAATTATAATATAAACTGTGTTGTAGTCGACGTTGACCAACAATGTTGATATTATAAACATACCCGTATGTAGACCAATAAAGGTCATCTATGGACGACAACAACAAAACTGGTTAAAATGGATTTTTGCAAGCATAAGCATTACTTCCTTTTAAGAGGAGGTTCTGACACTAGCGGTCATCATTAAAAAAATATTCCCATTGCTTACACTTAAAGTAATTATTTACATTGCTTGCATTTAAAGTATTGCTTACATTTAAAGTAAACATTTTACATTAATTTCACTTAAATATTTACATTCCTTACACTTACAGTAAACAGTTACATTCCTTACACTTACAGTAAACATTTACATTCCTTACACTTACAGTAAACATTTACATTCCTTACACTTACAGTAAACATTTACATACCTTATACTTACAGTAAACATTTACATTCCTTACACTTACAGTAAACATTTACATATCATTCAACGGCGGGGAGAGTCCCGTAACTTCTTGACTCAGGTGCGCCCATTGTGGGACCACACGGAGCGAAACTTTCAGTGCTTTGGGTTACTGTTACATTAACTTTATGTAACATGACTACTTTACTCTTGGTTCTTCTATCCTCTAGTGCAGGGGTCGGCGAACAGGGGTCAATTACCCCATTTGGGGGTAAAAGGGTATTCTTGGGGGTAATAGAGACTTACTTGGGACACATAACATCCATTAGAAACCACGTCTTTCGGGGGTAACGTCAACATAAAATTTTGTATTTTGGGGTAAGGGCCACTGATTGGCGCACTGAGAGAGCTTATTATAAAATACTAGATTGTGCCGGGGCGCCGTGGCGCCTGCGGCGCCCCCCTTTTTTTTAGGGCGCCTACGGCGCCAACCTTTTTCAAAAGCCCAACTAACTTGTCCTTTTTTGATAAATACGAAATATTAAACTTTCTGAAATGTACGCAAAGTATTTAATAATAAGGGTTGTATTTTGCGCACCGATGCACACCAAACAATGACGTCATTATATTAAATATTTTTACAGCGCTAATCACCACACGATTTTTCAACTAACTGCTGTAGACTATCGTACATCGTTCCTCAGTGTTCCACATCCAGTGAGTGAGTGAGTGAGTGAGTTACCTGGGCTTTTATATTATTTATGGTATACATTTTTAGCGCATTTTCGAGAAGTCGAATGCGCTATTGCACCCGTTTTGTCCGTCCGTCTGTCATCACCCTAGATCTCAGCAACCATAAGTCCTAGACCCATGATGTATATATGTTTTTTGTATGTCCTGACCTGCCATTTGTGCATCAACACTCAGTTACTCGATCCGTTAAAAACCCCCGTTAAAACTACCAAAAAACATTGCGAATCGAGAGATAACACTGGCGCAGGCAACGGCCGCCATTGCCGGAAGTCGAATACATCGTTTTTCAAGCATTGAAGAGTTAAAGTTATTGGTTAGTGGTGCGAAAGCGTGCAAAAGAATTAGTTTTTTTTTNTTTTTTTTTGTTGACGTCATTAGAATATGTGTAAAAGTTTAGAGAGTTTTACGTCATCATTTGTGGTGACTTCAATCAAGATCTTAGCGGCCCAGGGGCAGAAATTGAAAACTTTTTCGAAACAAGCTTCAACATTCAACTACTTTCAACAAGATTGGCAACCACGATCTATCAAACAACAATTGATGGAGTATTTGGGCGATTAGCTGATTACAATTTAGAATGTTTCATTTATGAGTCCTATTTCAGTGACCACAAACCACTTGTAGTTAGATTAAAGAGAAAATTAAAAAATTTAAAATGTAAAGAAATGACTTTTAAATAAAAAATTTTCAGGTATATTCATTACACAAGAAAATTCATAAAAATATGTCTAACATCTAAACACAACTACTGATAACTACATAATGCTGATATGTAACATAAGTACTGATACATAATACGAAAATGCGCTAACACGTCCTGAGTCCAAAAAGGGACCAGGCTTAACATGCTTTTTTAAAATTTCTTATGTTGATAAGCTCTGCTGGCCGTGTGGAAGAGTATAGGCTAGGGATGCAAGCGCTGTCGGGATCGATTCCCAGCGGTGGAATATATATTTTTTTTTATTTTTATTTTTCACACACAATTTCAACATTAACATACTTGCAAATACTTCTAACAGTTATTTTTTCTTGTAGGTTTTTTTTCCATGATTAATATTTAGTTACAGTCTTATTTATATTAGCTGCTAGCAATCATTTTATTTAAAGTGACTATGGCTGGATAGGGCCCCCGTTTGATTGCAGCCGTGGATTCTTAATCCGCCCCTGAGTAGAAGTCTCACCAAAGTGAAGTAGCATTTTAGTTTTATATCTTTATTAAATTTGTAAAAATAAATAAATAATAATTTTAAAAAAATAAATAAATCATAAAGCCTAAGGTTTTGATTGATTTTTTAAATAATTTCATTAACATGGGAATTCCATGATAGTCTCCATCAACATATTAATATACAACACAGATAGACTTAGTGATACGTACGAAGAGACAATGACAGATTAATTCAGATTACATAGTTATTGTGTTGTCAAAGGGGTTGTAAATAAAATTATGTGATTATTCATTATTCATCGTATCATACATAAATTCTATAGGCTATTTGGAAATGTCATCCAGTCCACGTATGACTAACAACAAAAGAATTGCCTGAACATACCCAAACACAACACTACATTGTGCCTGAACATACCCGAGCACAACAACACATTGTGTAACGAGCACTCTGCCGCTCTAATGGGTTCTTCCACTTCCCAAGTTTATTTAGCGTTTTGTTTGACACAAGACAAACAAATTTTTGTCTTCTGATCCCAAAGTTCATTCGTGATTCAATTCAGCAATTAAGAATGACATTTGGAAAATGCAAATAACAAGTGTAATATCCGCCCCCACCCCTCTCGTCCGCTACCAGCCCCAAGTATTGCCTGTAAATGTATCTTTTGATCTTTGGGGGAAAATTAACGTTAAAATATATTTTGTGAAAGATTCGAAACTCAAGTTTTACTATTAAAGATTTAATAATCAATTTAACGAGTCTTGTTTTTCAACACGCGATCATATATGACGTTCGCTGGAAATAAACATAATATCTTTTACTCAGATACGCGGCATACCACCAGTATGTAGGCTAGCAAAGGTCATCTGTAATGTAGACACACAAAATTGTTATTTTTTTAAAAGGGATTTCTACAAACACTCATTTTTATCATTTATTCTAATGCACTTAAGGAGATGTCTACAATTATTGTAAAAGCGTAGTCGCATAGCATGGAAAAGCGATGGTCAATGGTGTGGGGTATAACGGACTTCGGCTCCGCATCCGACAAATCCGAAATCCAGCCATTATTACAAATCCAGCTCCGGCAGAATTTCACTTCATAAATCCGGCAAGCCGCTATAGCCATAAAATATACACATATATAGTGGCTTCAGCAAATCCGGAATCTGGCCATTTTTACAAATGCGGCTCCGGCCAAATTTCACTTCATGAATCCGGCCAACTCCGGCTCCAGTCGAATTTTAAAAATTTGATTCCGATACAACATCCCTAGTTATGAAACACCATGTGGACTCATTATGTGTCAATCTCTGTCAGCATACAACCATACATCAAGCATATACAGTGTGTCTCCGACACATAATTATTGAGAGTACACAAGGAAAAGTACGACAAATATTCAGGTGGATGAAATTCCACTGAACAATCCTGAAAACATGCAGGACAATAATCTCGACAACCAATAAGCTTGGCGCCCACGCTTTTAATTTTGTAGACATGAGAAAAAAGCTTTGTCCTTAGTGCTTTGGAATAAAAGCGTCATTTTTGTTTGTTTGCTTGTTTGTTTTTTGTTGTTTTTTTATATAAATGTTTTTAAAACTTTTGTTTCTAATTTCAAGACAATCAATACTCTATAAACGTCAGACTCTTCGATTTCATTCGAGTAAACATGAAAATACGAACTGGAGAACGCTTAGATCTTAATTAAAAATGTGTAATAACTGCTAAGCGCTGAGGGTTTTTTTTTATGGTTTTCTCTTGCACCCAGCCATATTTTATAATTTTAAGTCCAAGATACTAAAGGCCACACTAACCTGCCATAAATCTCTCACCATGTCACTGCAACCCAATTGTAAAAAAAATCAGGGTTGACGTGCCCTCTGACTGTACCGTGGGAAATAAAAATCATAATTTGATGTTTTAAGCATATCATTATTATTTTTAATAGGAATATCTCACCGTCTCACTGATTCTCCTCTGCGAGTAAAGCATGGGATCAAAGACGTCAGCATGATGGCCAACAACTAACATCTAAAGGGTTATGCCTTTGTGCCTAGATTAACATTATCTTACCCCAAATTTTGGCAGAACCATCCAATCATTTAAGTCAGGGATTTTTTAATTAGAAATCTATATGATTTTTTTTATGCGAGTGGAAAATGTTATTAATTAATGCCAAACTTATTCTTAGCATGAACGATTAATGCCCGGAGGTTTAATGCACAATTATGCTGACATTTTGAATACAATAGGGGCCGTCCATAAATGACGTCACGCGCCTAGGAGGGATGGGGGTCACGTATTTGTGACGATGTGTGACGAGTGGAGGGGGGTGTTTAAGACATGTGACGTCACATCAAAAAACGTGCAACTTTACATAAAAGTTCCACTTAAATATTTGATTGCTTGCTCTCAGCTGGGTGACTCAGGGACGTATAGGCCCAGAATCCTTGCCTTCGCATGGATTCGAACCCGTGACCATCGGTACGCCAGTCGAGCGCGCATGACAAGACAAGTATTTATTAAAGTGTAGTTCACGGACCAAAACCGTCCGAGACTGACGTATTATTTCTGTAACGATATTATATTGATAAGAAAATTCGATGATGTCATTTTTTTAGCACTGATGACGGAGCGCGCCGATGAAGTGGAGAAAAAATGAGGGTTTTCTCATGGAACGACATAAAAAGTGTATGTTTCATTTGTTTGACTGTTTTCAAGGAATTCAAAATCACTACCAGACCAAACATGCTAACTATGACTATGACGCGCTGACCGATCCCGCATGTGATGATCTCACATCTTGCCCGACATAAGCCGGCCTTGATCATGAATATTAATGGGTTGTCTTTTAATTGGCTTTTTTTCATTTAAAACGAACTGAGAAGCTAAACCAACTGGAAGCTGATTTTCAAAAATTAGTCAGGCAAATGAATATTCCTAAAAGGCAAATTATGAGGTGGCAACACTGATAGAGAAACACACCAGGTCCTTTACTACTGGCGAGTAGGTAAAAGAATGCTTGATGAAAATTGTTCAAAAAATATGTGCAAAGAAAACGCAATAGTTTGCCAATGTTTGCCTGTCACGCAAAACTGTGGCTTGCAGAATTGAAGAAATCTTATCTGAATATAAGAGACAATTAGTGTCTAAAGCAGAACAATTTGAGATTTTTTTTATAATTACACTGATGAAAGCACTGATGCATCTGACATTGCCCAAATTCTTTTTTTTTTTTTCTTTTTTTTTTTTAGAGGAGTTAACGATAACATGTGCGTGATTGAAGAATGACGTGACCTTCAGAGCCTTAAAGACCAAATAAGGAAACAGATTTATTTGCTTCCGTTTATTTTCTGCTGTCTATAACATGAAAATACCATGAGAAAAAAATATCTGGAATTATTAGTGATGGTTCTCCTGCCATGATTGGTGAGCATAGTGGACTAGCAACACTTGTCTGGAGGGTGGCAAAGCTTTTAAACGTCATTGTATCATTCACCAACAAGTTCTTTGTGCCAAACATCTTAGATGTGATCATGTCATTAAGCCAATGATATATAAACTCTATTCACTCTAAATCCTTGTTTCAACGCAAGTTTCAGCAGTTTCTTCTGGAGATCCAGAGATAATTCTGAGATGTTGTGTATCACAATGATGTAAGAAGGCTTAGTTGGGGGACAGCACTTCAGCGATTCTATGCATTTAAACAAGAAATTGAACAATTCATGGAAGATAAGGAACAACCAATACGAGAACTATCTGTACTGTTTGGCTGCAGATTTTGCATTCTTAGTTGATGTGATAAGACATCTAAACGTTCTTAACACAAATCTTTAAGGTCACAATGAAGTATTAAGCCAATTATATTCACACATCAAGGGCTTTGTGAACAAGGCAACTGTCTCAAATTCATCCTAACTCCACAAATTTCCCCTCACTGCAGAAAATTATCATGATAAGTTTTCCGGGAAGAAGCTTCAATGAGCAAATGCAGAGGTATATTGCAGATATCATATCCTGAGCTGATGAATTTCAAAGACATTTCCAGCACTTTGCAACTATTGAAAAGGAAAGTATGCCCCCCCCTCTTTCTCTGTTAACACTCAGAATGCTCCAGGCCATCGGCAGTTGGAACTCAATGAATTTTGAAGCAGACAACAACAGCTTTCTCTATTTGGCTTTTACCATCAGCTGGATAAAGAGAGATTCGAACATTTGCTTTGAAAATGCTCAGCTTATTTGGCTCCACATACTTGTGTGAGTAGACGTATTTGGTTATGAATTTTAACAAAAACCGTGTGAGTACAAGAATAGGTGTCTCTTACCTATGTGATATCATATGTATCAAAACCAGTGGCAATGAGCTTAACCTCACCTATTTACTGCTTTCAAGACCTCACTCTCACAGTTCATATTACAATTTTGCAATAAACACTTCTCAGCCTTTTGTTTATTATTTTAATCGGCAACCAAATATCTATATTTCAAGGAATATGGCCCGCCATGCAACAATTTTGGACTCCCCTGGTATAATCATACGAAATATAGCAAGAGTCTTGTAATTTTCCGACAAACATGCATTGATATTATTTTTTTTTCATAATTTATTATTGATTTCTCCTAGCCTAACTTTCATCTGTGACAAAGCTTATATTAAGGTGCATTGTATTTATAAACAACATCATGTCTTGATTATCATCATGGGCTGGTAGGTTAGATGATAAAAGGCATTGTAATTCTCTGGAAAAGTATGAAAGACTTCAGAAAAAACATTGCCGCATCCAGTTATTTCTGCATGTGATCATCTTACATTGTGTCTGCCATGAGCAGGCCTTGATCATGAATATTAATGTGTTGGTTTTTTTTAATAGGCTTTTTTCATTCGTGTACTTACTTAATAGACACAATATTTTAGAAAAATATAATTTAAAATAGATAAAATTTTAAAAACTAACGAACATTAAGTAAAGTTACGAATTATGATGGCCAAGTTTCAATAACTTACTACTAACTTCATCTTTCACTATGCAACATGAATTAAATAAATGTCATAAAACAATTATGTTTAAGTTTATGGCCAAAATTCGTTTGGCGTAGTCGAAGGGTCGTTGTAGCCATGAGCCATACATAGATTCTTCTTTGAAAACTTAAGCTTAACTTTACACTTTACTTTACTCTATACTATAGACTATACACTGTAGTCTATAATACTCTATATTATACTCTATAACTGAACTGGAACTATAACTCTAAGGAAATAATGTATAGTACACTATAATAGGTGTTATTGAAAGTTACGAGTTACTTACCTCCCAGTCCTCTTGCCTCAATATTTTTTAAAGTGAAATTTGACATTTGAAATTAGAGTATGAGTAGGCCTGTTGACTCCTCGACTCAAACTGTGAATTCAGTCACTGAACAGACTGGTACTCGGCTTACTCGGGATTTTTTAAACAATATTGAGACCTCTACATTTAAGTAGAGAGTATTATTCCCTTAAAAACTTAAAAATCCTCAAAATTAAAATATTACCCATTAAAATATATATCACATAAAATAGACTGTATTTAAAAATAATAATAATCTATTTCGCTAAAAAAATTCTAAAATTTTGATCGTACGTTTATCAGCTATCGCCATTGTAGCGTCCTCGTCTCCAGGCGGGGAGGTTTCATTGCTGTTATTCAATTTTTACTGAAATTACATATTTAATTTAAAACTGTACAAATAAATTATTTAAATTTTATTTCATAACATTTTTAACTTAACAATTTAGTTTAATCGTTTAGCATATTTGAATTTATTCTTAATTAAAAATTAGAGGAGAAAAATCATTCCACACCTCTTTAGTTGTTTTTCCACATTTCAAAATGGCGGAGTAAGTGGTGTTAATGTTTAAATCTGTCTTTAAAGTTGAAACTCTCTTGTAAATAACTATAACATTTGATGGAGATATTTAGGCTATATTTAAAGTAAAGAAACTTAGATTTTAGTCCAGTCAATATCAAAATTTAATTAGGGAGTTTTCTGTTTTAATAACACACATGGTGATTGTTTGAATTGGGACTTTGAAGAATTTTCAGAATAAGAAAAGAGAATTTTAATTTAGACAATTGAATTTAGAAATAATTTTTAGAAACCCGTAAAAAAAGTTATTGTCTATAAATCATTTATGTAAGAGACATAACTATAAGGAAGTTCATTATAATTAAAATATGCAGGGCAAAAAAAATTCTAGTTATATTTCGTAAAACGTATTTAATATAATTATAATGCGCACCGATCGTGAATATATATTTTTTTTAAAGTATTGTCTATATAATGAATAATGCGCACCTTATTGCGTGACAGGAAAGGTTGTTGAACATAATACGCACCACGACACTCTATCTCAAAAATTAACATAGAGATAAATAAAATAATTTTAAAATTCAATTACAATTACAGTATTAGTATATTTGATCACTCTGAAATTTTGGGTAAATTATCGTTGTGCGGATCAGGGCGAAATAAGGTCTTTTCCGGCCGCCATCTTTGATTGCTATGCAAGTCACAAAGATGGCGGGCGGATCGAAAGACCCAACTGAGGGGAAAATGCTGAAAATGAAATGGGCCGGGCAATGGAAGAAAATCACGAAAAATACACGTTATAAATAATTCTCGAGTTATATCCTTCCGAAATATCACTAGTAAAACACTTAAATCAGCTTCTTCCATTTAGCAAATCACTAATAAATTTCTAATGCGATGTTTGCGCTACGGGTGAGGGAGACAACCGAGGAAATAGAACAACAAAGGGAGGTAACTGCAACATAGTAACCGTACAGTCCTGGACGCGACCAATTTTCCGGCCGCCATCTTGGATCCGTACAACGATAATTAGCCAAATTTCGATACGTCATTTTTATCATCGGCATAAGTCTGCCTGCAAAATTTCAGCTCGCTAGCCTACGAGGAAGTGGGTTAAAAATCGATCCAAAGTTTTTTCGGGTAGCAAGGGCTCAAACAGACACCACAAGTTAATATAAAGGATGGGTGTAATGTTTGCATTCACACACCTTTCCCAATGCCAATAACCTAAATGCCTAACCCCTTTTCACTACTTTTACCAACCTTGCTATGATTCTCCATACTTTAATATTTTTTTTCCACACAAACATTTTTAACATTTTATAAGGTGGTGAAGGGGGCTTCCCTTCTTAAATAGTTTTTATTCATGTATTCTCTTTGCATTGAAGAATTTAGTGTTTTTTTAAAATCTATTATGAGTCAGGTGCTGGGAGCAAAAGTAGACTCCGAAGACTGGATTCACTGTTAGTAAACTTAGTTAACATTCAACATCGGTCAGTTCTAACAGCAGAAATTTTACTGATTTACTGTCTTTAAATGTTAACTCTTAAAGTCGCATCATAAGGTTTTCAATAAACTTGCACCTCATTCCCATGCTTTAAACAGACTAATTAAAAGTTACCTTTCTGATTGAAGTGCTCATCAAATACAGTGGAACCCACTTACCTCGAGCTCGCTTAGGTCGACCACCCCATTAAGTCGACGGTTTTTATTGGAACCGCCAAATTCTCTCTTTGTCTTAGTATTTTCTCGTCGTTTAATTCGATTTTTTTAAGTCGCCGAAACCTCATAACACGAGCACAAAAAAGGTCAAATTTGCCACTTAACATCGGTTAACTCGATCCCCATGACCAATCGCCAGCTTTTGAAAATGCTGCTGGTGACGTCACAGCCCACTTGCGTTTTGCTCTCAGCGCTGTGTTGCTTCTGGTACTATGGCAATGCGATCAGCTTGGGATGTGTGCTGGTGACGTCGTCATCATAGCCCACTTGCGCCTGTGTTGCTAACTTAAATCGCCAGTTTCAGAGATGTGTTGGAGAATAATAAAAGTTTTTATCGATAATCGACGTTGGTTTTTATTTTAAATTTGTAAATTTCTGCTGTCAGTTGGTGCACATATACTTTTTGTTGTAAGCAAACATGTATGTACAATTTTATAGCATGCCGATAGCTTCATTAAACAAATAACGGCAATGCTGTTGTGTTTTAAAAAAAACTCTAAAAACACGTGCATGAACATTATCATTTATTAACGCTAGTGATGGGACGATACCAAAATCATAGGCTCCCCAGATTTTTAAATATATAATATAACAGACTACAGACAGTTTACCCACCCCCACTCTCAATCTCCCACACCATTAATGTTGGTTAGTCCTATTAGCATCAAGTTACCGAAGGAATTGTAAGCTGAGGGGATCGTATGGAATAATAAAATGTACCGTGTGTAAACTTGTTGTCATTGGCAACCATTCATCCTTCAACCTCATTTTGACCATTACATGTACTGTACTACTGCTTTGTTCTCATTTCATTCATAAGAATTTGCCGTGTGCAAAAGCCATTTAACTATTGGTTAGAATTAATTAAAATATGTCAAAGTTGAAGGTTCAAAAGGAGTACCTAATTTATTTGTGTACGTTTATATAGAGAAGAGTTCGCTTTGTCATGAGTCATATATAGGTCACGATAGACCATTCCGAGTCCAGAAGAGAATGGTTCGGGGACAATGAGGGGATGTGTAGGTTACTTATTTGTGTAGCTTGTAAGGAAAATCAAGCAAGTCGCTTCGAAGCCACAGTATCGCTCAATCTGGGAATCACCGCAAAACGGCGTTATATTTAAACTTAAGCGGTCTTTAAAAACGAACGGTCTTAACAACCTTAAGAAAGAGTGAAGAAATAGGGTCCCGATATTCCGATACGATTCTGATTAATCGTCCCATCACTAATTAACGCACAACACGTACATATAGAAATTTCAAGCGCATGTTAATATTTTGCCGCCATATTGGTTTTCGCTTTAACTCGATCATCGGTTATGTCGATGCCATTTTTCATTCCCCGACGCCGTCGACTTAAGCGGTTTCGACTGTACTTGAGTTTTTACCATAAAAAATTCACTCAGCTAATACACTCTTACAAAACAACAAAGACTTTTTATGTGATTCATATAACTAATTGGTAATAGGTTCCTTACAAATGTTATAAATAAAGAGATGACACAAAACAATGAACATGTTGGCAAAAAGCCTTTCTCAGCCAACCAACAGAAAAAAGCTAATAAAGAGAAGTAAAATAAAAACTTAGCTACCGTGTTGTGACCAGTCACCTAGCAACCAGGTCCCTTGCTGTGAGGTAGCTAGGGTTAGTGAAGTGCTGCTAGGTCAAACCATGTTTTTTTTGTGTGTGTATAATATGCTAAATCAAATTTTATGAGGCTTTCACTTCTATTTTCATTATAAAACTTAGTAAGGAGTGAATTGTTGGTGACAAGACATAGCTTATGTTTCGTTTTTGTTTTTAATTGAATCAGAACTGTTTGGGGTTTAATAGGTTAATTTTAGTCTCTTACTGAGTACCTTAGGTGCCTAGCTGAGCAGTATTGTTATGATTTTATAAGACTTGAATAAAAATTTTACATGTATATAAATAAAACTCACTTCAGCTTACAAGACCGCAAACTTAAAGATGCTCAGATGAGAGCAACTATAAATCAGAAATTGGTGGAGACTGGTGAAAGAGAACGGTAGGCAGTTTTAACCTGAAAACATTTCTCAACCTTCATTCCTGATTTTATTTAATATTTAAAGTTGCAACAATGTGTAAATAAGCAGCCTATCAATTAATTACCATAAACTGTGATATTTTATTGTGCTTTGCAGTCTCTATTATGTTTGTAATCAATTCCATTTGGATAAATAATGACCTCATGAAAGCATTTATTAAACTTAATATTTTTTTAAAGTATCAGATAAAAACCATCTACTTAATACTCAATAAGTCCATTAAATAAATTTCTTTTTTTTTTTTTGCTACGGTATGGAAGGTAGAGAAATATTTTGCTATTCACTATTGGAGATCAAGTTTTCCTATTACTATAAAACCATTTAAAAGTTTTTAATATGCAAGCATTTTGTTTTTCTATTCTCAGGTTAAAAGAACTACTGAGGGCAAGACTCATCGAGTGTGGTTGGAGAGATCAGTTGAAAGCATATTGTAAAGGTATGGGCTATGATGACTTAACATGGCTTCAGCTTCTCATTTTGTTCATAAATCATGTCCCACTGTTAAAATTTTTAAGATAAAAATTAAACAATACCCACAAATTGTTCCGCAGAAATAGTCCAACAGAAGGGTTTGGAACATATCACAGTTGATGATCTGGTTAGTGAAATAACTCCTAGAGGAAGATGTAAGTTACTTTTCTAAGTATTTTTAACAATTTTGTTTGGATTCTAAAGTGATTCTTTTTTTTTATTAATAAGATTCTTTCTTGATCATATAACATAAAGTGGGAGTTAGCTCCTCTAAACTTTCTCGTATGTAACAGTAAGGATTGGGATGGTTCTACCTCTTCCAGTTACCAGAAATCACTCAAAAATTTTAATTGAAACCTCCTTATAGGATCTAAGACTTAAATATGAAATTTCCTTCCCCCTAAATTAAAGGATTCTCAAGCTATTGTGTACACACACATACAGACACACCTGCAGGCAAGATTTCAAAACTTGGGTTTTTTCTGGTTCAGGAAAGTGTAAAGTATCAAGATTTGTCAAAATCTTGATCTTGATTTTTTAACAACTACAATATTTCCCCCTTATACTCAATACACGAGAGAGTAAAAATTTAAACCATGAGTCATATCACCTAAACAATGCCTATTTAGCATTAATTATTTATCACCCCTCAAAAATGATGGAAGTTTTCAAAATAAATATATTTCAGTTGCAATCTATTTGTTTTGAACAAATGTTCATCAGAACAAAAAAAATATGTAATATAAAACTTTCATTTATTTTATTAATTATTGTTTTATTCATTTATTTCCAAATTAACAATTTTATGCGGATGTTCGAAAAGAATTATTTTAGGTGCGCTACTTTTCTAAAATTATTAGCATCACAGAAAAATATAAAATATAATTATTTAAGAATTAATCATTGGCTGTTCAATTTATTCAATAAATTTCCTAAGCTCACTATCTTACCATTCCCGACAACAAGGTAATTTGGGCAATTTATATATGAGTTTAAAATAATTATTTGCAGATGAGTGTGAAAGTTCAATAAGAAAAATTATTGCTTACAACAGTAAAGTTATATTTTATTTAATTGTATAAATGTTAAGTTTATCAGAAATACTTTAGTTTTATTTAATTCCTTATGTTATAGCATCTCAAAAAAGCCTCCATTCTATTTCTATTTATACCAACATAATTTTCACCACTAACTGTTCTATAATTTACTCTCCCTCTCAGCACTGGTGCCTGATGAAGTAAAGAAAGAGCTGCTGCAGAGAATCCGTACATTTCTGGCCCAGCAGTCCAATGTTTGACACCACACTCCAGACCCCAATTCGTTTAATGGTTGTCAAGGAAAACTACCAAGACTAGCATTAATTAAAAATCCCTTCCAATTAAATTATTTTTATTAAAGTTAATACTCAAAATACATCAAATTTTGAAGCTCATTAAATTAAACATTCATTTTTCCTTTACAATGAAACCCTTTTTTATCATCTAAGCATCATTTGTAGGGGAAAGGGATTTTCGAGCATAACCTTTAATTTTAATGGTGAGGGAAATAAAGCTTTTACTGACCTTTTACTTCTATGTACATTTATAAATGATTCATAAAATGGAATGTGACATACATAAAAACATTTCAGTAATTTAATTACACTGGACTGATTTTGGCAGATAAGTGTGATAACTTATATTAAACCTGAATTCTCTGTAAAAAATTGTTTTAAATTCATTTGAAATTATTTTTGTCATTATTGGTGAGATTGTTATAGCATAGTCATAAAACATTTCTGAATTTATAATTTGGTTTCAACTTAATTAGAATTTGTTTTTTTAAAAATTGACATTATTTCTAAAACATTTATTTTTTTGTTGAGTGTGTTCCAAATAATAGCAATATTTATATATATCCAAGCCGTGACAAAGACATCCAATGTTGTTGCGTTTTTTTTCTTTTTAACCCTTTTTTTTAAAATTCTAAATCCTTTTAAAAATGTAAGGGTCCAATTTTTCACAACTTAGCTTTGTTAATTCCATTTTTGTAATTTGTGAATTTATGTTTCTTAGCCAAAAAGTTATCAGTATGAATGATGTATAAAGGAAATTGTGTTTCCTCAAATAAAAAATATGTGTATTAAAATGCAAAAAATGTGTGAGTGCTAAAATAAGAAAATAATGTGACAACAGGTGAACAAAATAAACTTCACTGCTGAATTTTATTAATTTATTGTTTTTTACAGTTTCTTCCTAGGGAAAACATGATTCTTGACTTTTGTTGATTGGAAGCAAACAGTGTTGCTATGCTAGCAATAGTGAAGTTTTTAAAAACGTTTTATGGTAACACCATTGAAGATAACTTTTGCTCTCCAGCTACCAGAATGTATTATTGACATAATGTTGTTACACCACCCTCTCCCTCCTGTCATGATTCCCTAGGGTTTTAACACATTATTGATATACACTATACTATGCTACACTTGACAGAGAATTATTGTTATTGTATCAACACAACTCTTGGCCATAATTATGGTCTTTCCTTTTTTCCCACTGTAATTAAACTTCCAAATCACCTGAGGCATGCTTAGGAGACAAAAATCTTCAGTAAAGTAGTGTCTGTAATGTATAACACAAGTCGATCATTATCAGATTATCAAAATACACGATTGTATTGATTTTTTTCAATTGCTAACAAAATATCTTTACCAGTAATGGAGTAGCTCAGACATATTCAAATCTTTGATCTCCATTCTAACACATTTTCTAATCTCTAATCAAGCTGAAACTCTCCCGCCCACCCCAAAATCCTCCAAGAAAATGAGAAGGCAACCCTTTATGATTAGAGGCACCTCAGTGACCTCTGCAGGTTAAACTTTGACCCACTTACTTAACTGTCTAATTTTACAATTATTTAAAGAGTAAATAACATTTCTGGAAGTCATTTGAAAAAAAGATGTGAGTTGTCCTATCATGTTGTGTGAATGACTTTTTCTTGGGTCACTTTATTGTTAGTTTGTCCATGATGAATATTGTATCTAAGTTATAATCCACTTCCTGGTCTCCAATCATAACTGAAATGAAGAACAAAAGCTCTTAGGCACCACATGCTTATTTCACTTTAGAATAGCGCAGAAGTTTTGTGGGTCATTTATTTTATAAACTTTAGAACATTCTTGAAAACTTTTAGTTTTTTTTTAAATATTTTTTTCTTTTGTCAGTAAAATTAGGCAAAATGAAAACATGATATAGTAATAAACTGGAACATTAAGACAGCAGGTTAAGCCATAAAGATATGGATTATTAGACAAGAGGTTATATAATATATTGTAAAAGTTATGACAAAGAAGAACAGAGGCGGAGTAAGGATATTTCGTGCCACAAGAACAAACTATAAAATTCCTTTCCACTTTAAACCACATTTTTCTATTATCACATTAAAAAAGGGAAAAACAAATTAAATTATAATTAAAAATTTTTATTGAAAGAAGCAAATTTGTATAAAATAATATCACATGACTTTCATGGACTGGTTTAAATGGTCAACAAATGGGTTGGTTTTTTATTTCACTATCACAAACTGTCCAACGACATAATAAAATCATATTTCTCTTGCAACAATAAGCAGAGCAAGATTGATGAGATGCTCCTGCACCATTGACGTTTGCAAATACGACACAGCTTGCAAGTGAAACTGATATTCTTAATTAAATTGACAGTGAAATTCGAAGCTTCTGAAATATCTAGTCTTCATAACGGAAAGCTGAAGGCCTCATTTTGTACCAGCCTGTCCCCACCCTCACTACGCCTCTGAGATAGAATGTGATAATAAATTGGAGCATAAGACAGAAGTTAATATGATAAAATGCCAAGATAAGACAGAGGTAATTTAAAAATTGAGTGTACAAGTGTAAGGCAAAAGATACTTTGGCTTTTTAGATTACAAATAATGAGAAAATAACTAGATAGAATAAAAGAATGGAAGATAATTAGATAATAGATAATGCAATGATTTTGTTATATATAAGCAATGCTGGAGTAACTAATTTCTTATAAGAAAATATTTTTAACCTGTTCCAATGCCGTCTTCGATCACATGAATTAATCATTTTCCCCGCCATCAGTTGGCTGCACATCAAACTCCACACTACCGTCTACACCACAGATCTGATCAGAGGTTAAGGTGGCCTCTATCTCAGTTAGGCCAGCCTTCCTTGGCCTGATTTTGAAGTTATGTTTGACAGTTTCTCCTGGTTTTATTATTTTCCTGTGTTGATGTAAATTGGTATTATAATTGAGCTATAGTGAAACTATAGGTGCAAAATGAAAATCTTAAGACTAAATCCTATTTGGCTTTTTGAACAATTCAACTACTTTAAAGGTAATTTAAAACCTCTAAAAGTTGGGGTTTTTTTAAATCTCAAATTTTAATTGCATTTATTATGATTTCTAATAAAAAAAACAATGGGAATTATTAGGAGTAATATTATGGCTTTCTGCAAATAGAATAAGTAAATTTCCTAATAGATTAGGTCTATCTTTAAATTACATACAATACTTTGATAATAAAATATCATTTCTGCAACCAAGTGTTTTCAAAGTAAACAAATATTTTTATTTTCAGTTGAAAAGATTGAAATATGCCGTTAGTTGACTTATACCAATTGTGACATTTTTTATTGTCAGGAAAATTTTATGAAAACTCCAAAGCAAATAAATTAGCTACTATTAATACAGCTAAATATTTTAAAGGACTAAACGTAATATAGAGCTGATATGAAATAAAATTAACCTAAATGTGTGGATTTGGTCTGATGTTACAGATCTCCCATCCAAGTGGACAGTAGCAGAAGTTATGCTGATATCCAAAGTATTAGTAAAGGACAATGTCCCTGTGACTTCTTCCTTGGCTTTAATCACATCAGGAACCTGCAGGGCGTAAATATTTGGGAAGTTATCAGTTATGTTAATGCTTTAAATAATATCACTGCCTTAGGCATCAGTGCATTCAACATAACAGAATGACATCTCAGGCAATCAGTTGAATTCAAAAATTGATAAATAAATGCCTGAATAAGTTTTACTTAAATTTATATGGAATCCATCAATTATATTCACTCAATATTTTTAAATCCAGGATCCAGTATTTAAAAAAAGGCAAGCGTTATTCGCACGGTTTTGACGTCATAACCGTGCCGATAATTTTGAACATTATTCGCACGGTTCGACCGTGCCGATAATTATTAGCACGGTTTTGAAATACTAATCTACACTTACTAACTACAAAGTTTAATAACTAATAATGTAAAGTATTAGTATAGTTGATATTTAAGTTTTAGGACACTGACTACTGTTAATTGATTTAATTGTTGTTTAATTGAGTCAAATAAATATTATTAGACCTAAATCCTAAAAGCTTGCACAAATAAAACAAATATAAATTACGACAAGATTTAGTTACTGAACTTACTCAGACTACTGACACTGAGTTGACACTGACAGACAGTGTCACTGTGACTGTGACTCAATGAGTCAATGGTCAATGGCTACAAATTATGAAGATGACAATTATGAGATAACTAATTTTGCTGTCACTGATATTGATAGTAATAGTATTTGAGCAAGAGTCTGAGCGGACCTGCATACCCCCGTTTGCTAATTAATTATTAATGACTTATAATTAATTATTGATTAAGTAAAGTGAAAGTCTTTATGATGGTAAAGCATCATTTTTTTAAAAATTAAAAAGTGAGAGTCCGTACTCTGTTCTGTACTGTAAGTGTAAGTAAGACTGAACTGAGTATGAGTATAAGCATAACAGTGACAGTATCAGTAACGACGACGAGTAACTTCAGTTCACTAACAGTAGTAACGCTGTAGTCTACAGTCTATTAACAGTGACTCACTCATGTGATTGTAATATAAAAAAAATTGTCCATGGAAAAAAAGCCTGCTTGAGTGTTAGCAAGCATCGTCACTGTAGTTTGAAAAAAAAACCAAAAAAAAAAAAAATCAACAACAAAAGAAAAGAAAAAAAAAGACTTTATCAGGATTCGATCCGCTAACCAATAATGTCACTCACTTACTCTTTAGCTGACTAACCATTAGTCTAGAGAAACTTACGAAAATTTGCGATTATTTAAACTTATATCCAATAATCATTGATTAGACATCAATTAATTTTTATCGCAGCGCTACTTTCAGTAATCATTAAATTGTAACTAGTATTAGTACTATAAGCATATAAATATTAGTACTATTAACATATAACTGCACAATTTAGCCTAAATCGAGTGAAATTGGCAATTATTTTGTTATCAGCCGCTGGGAGTACGCATGCGCGACGACCAGACCCGACCCGTGTGAATAATTTTATAAATTATATGCACGGGGAAAACCGTGAGAATAATCACTTCGTTAAACAAATGCCTACAAAGTAAACAGATGAGCACAGATTTTTGTTTAATCATTTTAATTCAAACTTCATTATCTTAGGTTAAAAGTAGGGTTGTTAATGATTAATTTAAATTTAATCGTTAACTTTTGAAAAATAAACAATTAATTAATCGTTAATTTCGATTAAAGCCAAAAATTAAAATTTATGATGTTATAAGTAAAACTTTATTAAATGTTCTTGTTGAAAATTTAAAAAACACTGGAATGTCTCCTTTATATGTCATCTTTTAACCAACAAAGCAAAAAGATAAGTGTATTGACATTATTTGGTTCAAGTGATGAGCAGGTCTTATTGACAATATGACCAGCTGAGCTGAACAATCATTCACCCGGAACTGAGATAATTGGTATGCACAAAACGGTCTTGTTACGCTTTTCATTTTGTTTGATAAGTAGGCAAAGTCTTACAACCATGGTAGGGAAACTTTATCAACATTTTGAACATTCCCGTCAGTCAATAGTTTAAAGCCAAAATGTTAGTGTGATTGTCAGGTAAATTATTATTTATCGGCCTCTGTTTTAATTTTTTTTTTTAATTTACTTTCTGACTTCCAGTAATTTGTAAGTAATGTTAAAAAATAATTTAATCGTTAAAAATTTCATGGATTAATCAAGAAATCAATAGTTGATTTCCGCAGCCTCAGTTAAAAGAAAAAAATATTTCTGAAAAGTATAAGTGTTCACATCTTAAATGCATTTTTACAAATTTAACAAATACATAGATGTACTTACAGAGAATTCAAGTACTGGTTTGGAGAGTGAAAATGCCTGAGAGCATGCAAAATGTTGATCAGTGTCCTTGACATTAAGAGATGTGTAGACAACCAAGCAGGCTTCAGGGTTGAGTTTACCAATGTAGTCTTTACCAACTAGGTCCAATGTTAAATCATTTTCTTGGATTGAATAGAACAGAATAATTTGACATAAAATTTCAAAAACAGTGCATTATAAAAATCTTTAACTTGTATGTCCTGGAAATAAATAAAATCTTCACAAAAAAAAGAGTAGCGTGCCAAAGAATGCCTTCTATTTTTGTTTGTATCCAGTAAGTAAAGTAAACCCAAAACAAAAAATAATATATTTAATCTTTAATCTGAATAATTTCCTATTAATTCACAATAAGACAATACAGTGGTACCTCGGGCTACGAACTTAAATCATTCTGGAACTTAAGTAGTAACCCACAACATAACTTAAAACATTGAAATCAATGAAATAATGACAATCTATTCCGAGAAAAAATATCATATAGAATGAGACTGCATAAAGCTTTTAAATTAAATTAAATACAAAATACACAAACTAATTGTGCAAGAAGACAATAAATTTGAGCTTTATTTATAAACTAACACTACAGTAGACATTTCGGCTAAAGCCTTCATAAGTACGTATTTCATGCTATTGTACTGATGAAGGCATTAGTCGAAATGTCTACTGTAGTGTTAGTTTATAAATAAAGCTCAAATTTATTGTCTTCTTGCACAATTAGTTGGTTTGTTCCATGACAAAGGATTCATTCCCTTTTTAAAAATTTATTTACATCTGGTCTTTTAATTATCAAAATGTTAAGAATACATATTCTTCACAAAATAAATAAATAAAACGAAAAAATAACCAATGAATTTAATGTGTAATAAAAATCCCTTTAGTCTATATTGTCTATCTTACTTATCAAGGAACCGGTCATGGGAAATTACTTTCTTTCTAGGAAATCTTTTCTTTTACTGCTGTCTCTCTCTCCCACTACTGTTATTTAAACAGATTAAAAATCGAGAGCCAAATACATATATCCTTTCTTGAAAGAGAACTTTAAAAATTTTAAATACCTTCATTTGGTGACAGCTCTACATCATAATATTTTCCATCAACTCTTTTATCTTGTACCCCAGTGTAATAACAGCTGTGAACTGTGACACGACCTTGAACTCTATGATTTTTCTTTGACTTGTTCACAGCTCTTACAATAATCTGTAAAATATTTTATACATGATCTTTCCACAAGCTTTAAATCATTGAAATGCAGTGGCGTAGCTAGGGGAGGGGAGGGGGAGGAGGTCCAAATTCAAAAGCCCCCCACCCAGGCCCCGACTTGAGGGGGTCTCCCAAATAAGCCCCCCAAAACCACTACAAATTCCTAGCTACACCACTGTTGAAATATATGATTATTGTAAATTGTAAATGGTAATTATCCTTTGCATCAACATCTGCTTTAAACATAACTGAAGTCAGGTTTTATAATAATTTTCTCTAAGTTAACTTAGGTATTTGTACAGATTATATGAAGTGAAGGTGCGAAATTTTTAAAATTAATATTCAAACAAGAAAGTTTCTATTAAAGAATGCAAGTTTTAAATTAACCTGAAAATCCTCCCCAACTGAGACTGAAAATGGTATAACAAGACCAAACTCCACATCTTTGGCCGTTCTGGTGTATATATCTTGATCAACACGGCTGCTGTACTGTTGTACGAGATTCAATACTTTTTGTTCTTCAGCTGAGCCTGTTAACAATGTAAAATTATATTTATTAAATCTGAAAAATATATTTATTTAAAAAGTTGAATCATCATGTATTAATATAACTGATTATCAGATTTTGATACATAAAACTCTATTCTCAACACAACAATACAACACAAGCCAGCATTTTAAAACGTCTTCACGTTAAGAAAGGTGCAAGGGAATGTAAAGTTTTCACCATCAGGATACTTGTAATCCAGAGTCAGATCATCTCTAAAATTACTTCCAACAGCCTTGGTGCTTATATTTTTTCCAATAGCATTAGAATTAATGTCTATAACTGACATCTCACCATTTTCATGGACCTGAAATAAAGTAACAAAAACTACATGCCAGATTGTACATTTAAGTCCTTTTAACTTGTTGTTAACAACCAGTAAAGTTATTGACAGATAATTATGTGCAAATCAGGGATTGAAAAATTGGCTGTATGTTATAAAATATCTAAACTATTATTTGTAATCTTTATAAAAAATAACTGGTATATTTGCGGCATTTGATAGCTCTTTTAAATTTAAAACATTTGGCTTTGAATATAATCATAAAATTTAACTGAATATAGTAACCAGCTGAAATTTTACAACATACTTTCCATAATATTTTATCACCATTAACCTCACTGAAGACAAAAGAGACGTCATAGTTCAGGTACACATGCCCTTCTTTGACAGCTTTAACTGGGGCAGGACCACATCTCATTACACCTAGTAAAATATTTTCACAAGATCCAATTTTTCATGATTGGAATAAAAAAAAAATTCTCATTGAACATGCACTTTAATAAATTAATAATATTCTTTTAAAAAATATTTTAAAAATTCAACAAACCTTCACTAACTTCTTGCGGTGTAGCATCATGTGCCTGCCATCCATCATATCCTTTGGGGAGGTCTAATCGTTTGAAATAAGATTCATTCCAGACATGAAAGTTCCTGAGCATTGACATTTAAAGATAATATTATGTGAAAAACATTTTGTTAATAATAAATTGTGAAGTATTTAATAATTTATATAACAGTACAGCATTCAGTTTTGAAGGCAGTTTTTGGATTTAGCTGTTTAAAAAATTGTTAATAAAATTTATGAGCAAGAATTTCCTGTAAAAAAAAACTATCAACTTTCTATTAAAATTAACATAGATTAAATGATAACTTTTGTTGCATGAAGTAAAAACAAATTTTTAAATTAAAAATATGATAATGATTTAAACACAATGAGATATTTAAACATGACGCAACCCACCATATGGAATCATCCATCCAGGTCATTGGTTCATCATTTTCATCAAAATGGCTGTCAATGGTCATACTGTTATCTTTGTCATGAGCTGACTGAAAGTTTGTAACACACCTTGTTGGAATGCCAATAGCTCTCAGCACTGTCAGTTGTTAAAAGAGTAAGTTTAATGTCATAAGATAAAAGATTTGTGTGGTTAGTTTTAGATAACAACATTTGTCTATCTTTTTTTCAGTGACAAGTGTTTTAAACAAACTTTATTGGTGGTAGTTTCTGCTGATCTACTGATTTTATAATTTTATATTTACTAGATTATAATCATGGTAAGTTCTTAATACAGCTGGTATCTGTAAATGTGATTTATAGTTCTTGATAAAATTGCTATAAAATCTTCACATGATGATATAAAAGAATTTTGACTATTCTTACGCCAATTCTTCTCCTAGAAGTATTCCTCCAAACTAGATTTAATGTTACTGCAAGATATAACTAGGCCAGCAAATAGATTTAATGTTACTTACAACATGTAACTATGCCATCAAACTAGATATAAAGTTACTTACAACATGTAACTATGCCATCAAACTAGATATAAAGTTACTTACAACATGTAACTATGCCATCAAACTAGATACAAAGTTACTTACAAGATGTAACTAGGCCAGCGAAAACCCAACACTGGCCATATTTGATGGGCTTCTGAGTTGACATAAATTCTTCTAGAATTCTTACACTACCAGTCCAAGACCAGGGAGTATGTGTGCCCTTTGGATATTTCTTTGTCCATCTTCCTTCTAGAACACCATTGTCATCATTGCTATTAGCCTATAAAGTAAATTTTTAAAACTTTAAAATGTTCTGAAAGTGAATAAAATAAATTTAGATGAGTCCCACTCATTTTCTTCACAGGATATTTTGAAGAGTAGTTCGTCTATTGCAAGGTGCAATGAATTAAACCCAAGAGTTGTTCTTCTATTGCAAGGTGCAGAGAATTAAACCCAATCCGTTTGAATTCATGAAATAACTGAGATGTATTACACTGATTCACTGTCAAAAATAGTCTTAAGAGGCTAATTCAAGGCACAAATACAAAATTAAAGATCTCCTAAATCTGTTTATGAGCCATATAAGAAATAGAATATTTATGTTTACCCTTGCTGTGGTAGAGCTTTAATTTTTAGGTTTTGAAGAACTCTTACCATTGCTGAGATTGTCCTAACAAATGACAGTGGGCTCCTCCTTGCCGTGTCCCCCACTTCTGCAAAGTCCATTAGCTGGATAGCTGCTTCCAAAACTGGATTGTCAAACTGGAAATAAGACATTTTTTTTTTTTAACTTTTTTTTTTTGGTACACTACCCTAAAACAGGGATTTAAAACTCAGTTCTTCATCAAGTTAAAATTCAAAGTATTAAGTTAAACATTTAAAAAAATTAGGTAATAATAAATTATTGGCACATCCATTTTCCCTAATATGCCAGTTTGTCAGACCTGTCTATTTAACATCATTTCTCACCTATAAGCTGGTTTATGTTGAGAATAATAATTTTCTGTCTGATTTAGATCCTATGATGAACTGCAAGAATGTATCAGTGAGACGTCTGCTGTCATCACAGATCACAGCTGCTCACATAAATATATGCTACCAAAACTCCTCAAGTTTTGAACCCCATGTAAACAAATGAATTATGCAGGCCTTACAGTGTGGTTCTTTGTCTTTAGTGTCTGATCTACTGCATCTCTATTAGCCCCAAATATAAATGTACAGATTCCACCTTCCTGGAGCTGCAGTTTCAAGTTCATGAGATGAAAGCTTATATCAGACAGAAACACCTTCTCCACATTTATGGACGGCCCCAAACACCATCTCCACATTTATGGACGCCCCAAACACCATCTCCACATTTATGGACGGCCCCAAGACGGCCCCAAACACCATCTCCACATTTATGGACGCCCCAAACACCATCTCCACATTTATGGACGGCCCCAAAACCATCTCCACATTTATGGACGGCCCCAAACACCATCTCCACATTTATGGACG
>MUZC01001014.1:81100-110612 GCA_002072015.1 Radix auricularia
CCCCCCCCCCCCCCACACACACACACTTACACCACAACCCCCAATCCACAAAAAAATGACAGTATCCTAAATAAATTAAACAATAATACCAGTTAATGTGTCTCGCAACAGTGAGACGAGAACAAATGTTCGCGAGACTTCACTAACCACCCATGCCGGCGGCAACGAGAAAGCTCACCCTTGTACTTGTAAACAAAACATCTATGCGCTGGAATTTGACCTTGACTCACCAAACTGTGCCATGCCAAATATGTGGGTGACTCCCACTAGTACAAGATTTCATTCCTATGAAAAGTTTATCTATGACATCATGCTATAACATTTTTATTAGTTCTTGGGTAGAAGATCGGGGGAGGGGTGGGTCAAAATTATAAACATCATTCAGTTTTGCAATCTTCCCCTTAGGATGAAACTGTGCTCCGAATGCCAACGGCAATTAACAGATTATGCATATTATCTCCCTTGACACTTCACTAGCCTCCATTGATTTCATATGCTGCCCTCTTTTTGGTGTTAGCTTCGGCTTCACTGGGTATTGCTGACACTGACAGCCTCCGTTCAGTGTACCTAGGGGATATTGCTGTATGGCTGTCTTCAAAGGCATCAAATCTTCTTACAGAACTTTACATTGAATATTACTAATGATTTCTATGAAATCGTATTTTTATTACCTCGCCTCGAACACGTATATCTAAATATATTTATATTTATAGAGATGCGCATTTATGCTTTCCCCATAATTTCTGCAGAGGCGGAGGGAAGAGGATGGGGGATACACGTGTCACCGGGTGCCGAAATCAGAGGCGAAAAAATGAGGCTTACGACTTTAAAGAAAGGGCCGTCCAAGAGTACGTCACGCTATTTTTGACCATTTTTAACCCCCCGGTCACAAATCTCTGACCCCTAAAGTACGTCACACTTTCGTACAAAAATATATTTTTATTTTAAAAAAAAAAAAAAAAAAAAAAAAAAAAAAATATTAACGTAAAACACCGTGATGTTACAAATGGCCGGACATCCCCTCCCCCTGTCACAAAATGTAACACTTTCTTACACCCCTCCCCCCCTCTGGGGCGTGACGTATTTTATGGACGGCCCATAATTAGTATTATTATTATTACCATTATAAGTGAACACGGGTAATAATTGGCAAGAGTAACGTCATTATACCTGTAAACCCAGAATATATAAATAATATAATGCTGAAAACCTACCCCAAGTCCCCAAAATGAAAGTAAATATTCTAAATAATAATTTTAAAAATAATTTTTAGGAGGATTTTTTCACGAAAGAGAACTATGAAAAATAAAGGAAAATGAGCTAATGAATTTATTGACATTTTACAATTAATTATTCATACCACTTACTTTCAATTTTCGATGACGAGTTATTAATTACATACGATAAATTTTTACTTTTAATTTCAGCATAGTTGCCATAATTAATTAATGACAATTAATGCAATAATTTTTCGAGAAACGATGCAAAATTTAATTTCAGTTGATAATTAAGATAGAAGTTAGCTTCAAGTGCACAACATGTAAATTTACAATATTTCTAGTTATTCAGATATCTGGGGGATTACTGAACTCTAACTGAACACATAAAAATATGTAAATAAATAAATAAAAAGTTTTTTTTTATAATTATTTTTTTTAAAACAGGATTATGATGACGATGTGAATTAAGCCCACGCCCCACGAGTAGAGAGGGGAAATATTGTAATTTATCCAGTGCAATCCATTGCATTCAGAACTGACAAAATGGGTGGGGTGGTAAGGGTGGATGTTGGGCTCCACCATTTGGGAGATGGGGATTAGAGCTCAATGTACTGACACCGCCTACGGACAAATATAATGTTCGCATCCTCATTGTTATATTTCATCGATTATTGACTTAATTTTAGAAATAAAATCTTTGACTTTCTATTACAGAAAAAGGGGGTCACTGTATTTTAAATATTGGTTTCGGGGGGGGGGGGGTAATTTTTCTGATACTCAAGTACGTATATTGCTGTAGTAAATTAAATAAATATGCCCGTCATTATAACTTTAATGGCAAGCATGTTTTTATCTTCGGTTAACACCAGATACCTAATTTACAAAATTACGTGCCTACGCATGCATTACTATTACTATTAGTGTCGGCGTCGGATCTTTACAGTTTCACTAAACTTAAATTTAGATTCACGTGATAGTTCTGAAGACCCTAGAGATTAAATTTTATACTTTTTTTTTTTAATGTGACTCTTTTTCCACAACCATTTTAATTTTAATTACAGCTCACTTCTCGGGTGCTATTAAATTTGATCATTTATACTGTAACATACTTGATCATTCTGGAGCACCTGGCTTGACCTAGCCTAGCGTTAGAGTGTATTATTTTTAAGTTATTTTTCAAAATTTCATTCATCTCACTCGCCTCAGCCATTCCGATTTCTAATTAGTAATATATAACATTCTTGCTGATGTAGAAGCAATATATTTTTTAAAGCACATAGGAAGCCTGTACAAATAGTTAAAGGAGGTGAAAAAATCGACTATTACCTCTCCACCTTACTTTCTCCTCCACTTCAACATCAAATTTTGTAAACACTGTTAGTTTTAAGTTTAACTGTGAATCCAGGCCAATTTTCTTATTTAAATAACAGGATATGACCTGACCTTGGTTGGGATGATCTGGCCTTGTCCCCGTGCACCGGTACGAGAGTGGGGACAACTTACTGACTACACACTGTGTAAACAACTACACTAGGCAAGCAGACGAAACAAAAACGCCTGGTCATATTTATTATAAGTAGTTAGTGCCACTAATAGTGGCAAAATGTGATGAAAAACATGGAACCTTTGAGATTACTACTTACGATCTCAGATTGACCCAGTAACTACCCTTCTAAAATTAATGACTCAATACAGATTTTTTTTTTAATGTTAGTTATGACGATTGTATTCATCTGAATCCGATCGATATCATACCGCATAGATTAAAGATGCACGTTGTTGGTTTCGGAATATTTAACCGACAAAAGTTGCTTAAACTTAAATATTATTGAATTAGAAATAAATTAGATTGGAAATAATCTAAATTAAATTGATTCTGAATGAATGAAATCGAATAAATATGTTTTATTACCCTGCCCTATCACTGTCACTATCACTATCCATATCAGATCGTGCCATGAATATAGTATATTATATCTACTTAACTTACTGATCAATCACATCACAGGTTAAGTTTGATTTATTTACCACTATTTTTTTTTTCATTTAAAACAACTGTAAGCGATACCTAGAAACCTGTAATTGTAAATTCTACCAGAAATAGATACATTTTTAATTAACAATTTTAAATAACGACTTGTCCCGTCAATCACGCGATTGATAAAAGGCTCCAGCTTGAAAATGTTAAAATCTGGACGGTCTACCCGAGGCAATTGCTAGCAGACGCCATTGTATAGTGTGGTTGAACTGAACAAACCAGTAGTCAGTAGGTCACAGCCGTCACGTAGTCAATTCCAGAAGAGTCAGCTGCCTTGTTGTGGCATGACATGTTATTGGGTTTTTTGTTGTTTAAAAAAAAATAATATTGATGACTGCAGAGCAGCAATCGTGTTCCACTGTTATTTTTGCAAATCTGACCAAAGCTAGCGCTGTAGACTACCACCATATGACCAATCTAATGATTGATAGTGCAGCATGTGTATTGTGTTTCTTTAATATTGTTGTAAAACTACAGAGTCTACTTAATAATACTCCCTATAAAAAAATTAAATCATCCTGAAATTCGAAATTTCTAAAATGGTATAGTCTATCATATCATCATATCCAAAATCAGACAACTGGTTTTTACTGATCGCCTGTGCTATTGCGGGGGGGGGGGAGATCGGTGCCCTTTGTATTTGTACTTTTCAATTTTAGAAATTTTATGGTTTATTCAATTTATCTTATAATATAAAGTCTTTTTTTTTTAAATTAAATTAAACAAAAATATACTCGATTGTTTCCAATTTGTGGAGAGATTAAATGGGATGTCACGTGTACAATTTATGGTTCACTCCTTTGCCTTATTTTAAAAAAAAATAATAAAAGACCAACAAAATCAGCTGTTGACCAAAAAGCCATATACTTTATGACGTTTAAAAATATAAGAATTAATGGGATATAAGAATTACAACCTTTCGACGCTAAGAAAGTCAGAGGTGATGGACCCCATTTATTAACGAATTATTTGAAAGGAAAGCCTGCAGGTCGCGATGTATAGTTTGTTTTTTAATTATTTTTTTTAAAACGACATCTTTTCTTTTTAAATTATCAGATTCTCTTTTATAGTTTGCAAAACTACAAACTACTAGAATGGAACTTTCTTAAAATTGAAATTAACCCCCCCCCCCAACCCCAAAAAAATGTTTGGTTTGTTTTGTCAACAGTTTGAAAAGTGTGAACGAATTCATCCGTTATGACTTATGGTTGCTGGAAACGTTTTATGATGAATGAATCTACTTTAAAATTTATGTTGTTTTTGTTTGTCTCCTTCATATTCAATATTCACATTCAATAACCATGTGGCTAACTTAGGCGGGTGCGCTCAAAAGTTGTGCCGCCCTAACCTCAGGTCCCGTGTCCCGGTTTCTCTTTAGCATGCAGTCATCCCAGCCGGGTCAAAAGTTATTGAGGTCATTCGTTGACGGTCATGTTGTACCCTGTCTGTTGCTAATTGATTGAACTTTGCACAATTTAGCATACCACTAGGAGACCTATGTATGTTTGTTATAACTGTTTTAGTTGAAGATTTGAAGTAAGAATTAACCAACAATCCTCATTAAGCCCATCACTTTCATTTGAATATTTTTATTTGCGCACTACCTTCTTTTTAAATGTCTTTTTATTAACTTCACCATCGCGCCCTCTCTCTGTCTTGGTCCGTACGTTGGGACGGCGGAGAAGCAAAAGTAAAAAATGACCAACTTCCGATGCTATCGAGCTGAAATTTTGCATATAGACTCGTGTCACCTAACAATGCATTGTATTAAAATTTCAGATCGATCGAATGTACCGTAATTAAATTAATGCACTTTTAGTTTGTCTCTATATAAAAGTATGGTAGCCGTCTGTTGTTGAAATTCACGTGTTTGCTGGAGTTCAGTCTCGCCATGGGTAACCACACCCACCGCACGCGCTGTCCCGTTTGACAACAAGAGAGTTAAGTCACGTTCAGCCAGTAAATGTTGTTTGCTTGGTGCATATTATTTTAATATCATCAATACTTTTAGTTCTGTCTCAATTATAAGGGATTTATAGTCAAAAACTTTGTTTTTATGGTTGTTTTTTTAGCACATAGATTGGTGAAAATGAAAATTTCAAAAAGAGAAGTTTTAGTCATTCCATTTAAGATTTATCAATTTTATTTTTCCATTAGTAAAATTTAAAAACATGGCATGGGGCAAGCAACAATAAAACAATATATTACATTCAAAATAAAGTTCATTATTATTTATTATAATTTCTCCCAACAAAAATCATAAGAAGAAATTCACGCACATTTTCAAAACCCTTATCACAGCCAGGGCAGTTGTAAGTTAAGTTAAGAAATAAACACAAATTAATGTTACTTAACAGGTTCTAAAGAAAGAAGGGGGACTTGATTGTATACACTGATAGCGATAAGGGAATAAATCCTGATTATAATGAAAAAGTTAAATGATTTTAACACATCCCGAATTTTACCAACTGGTCTGCACTCTTGTTTTAGAGGTTCTAATCTGAATTTAAGTGCGGGCAAGATCTTCTTTTCAGAGGAATTTAGTCATCACACACTATTGCCTCTCAATACTATTAATACTAAGAGTAAAAGCAATTTTCAAAAAACATGTAACAACACATAGAATTGGGTCCTAACTTATTGGTACTATGACAAACCATACTTTAAAAAAAAGTCCTTTACAACTACAATTTATGCAACAATCTTTGAATGAATACCTAGAGACAATGAATCAACTAAGTGCAAAATAACTGCATCATTTATTTCAATTAAATTCTTCCATCAGCCTGACCATGAAACCATCTGAAGCAATAAAAGCAATTATTATTCTACTCAACATTACAATTGATTCATTGCAAATGAGAATTTCATATATTTATAATAATATTATATAATGTGGTCGTTTTTTTTCTTCCTTTTTTTCTTTTCTAATTGAAAAAAAAAAATTAAATATGAAGTGCACTTGTATATCAAAGCACTTTAAAAACTGCACTATTAAAAATGATTTTCATTTGATAAACAAATGAGCAGAAAATTAATATTTGAAATCAGAATCAACTTTGCGCAAAATTAAGGAATTTTATTTATAGTCATATCTTAGTATACATACTAAGATACTAAAAGCAAATAAGACATAATTTTTAAATGTTAGATTTGTTTTCTAACAAAAAATATAATTGACATATATAATTTATTAACATTAAGTAGAATTCCAAGTATTTGATTTCACCAAAGAAAAAGTATTTAGCTATCAAGGAAATAAACCAGATTAGGCAGATTCCAATGATGCAATTTCATTACTTGTCTTTGATTTTCATTAAAATATTTAAGTTATCCCAACAACAAGGGAAAACGATCAGACTAAATATAATAAATTTTCATGTCATAAAATTAAAGTTTATCAAAATACATTGAATCTTCCCATCTAACTTTTTATGAAATCTGGAATAGAATAATTGGAATAATTTTTTTTTTAAATAATAAAAATGCACAGCAATAATTGGCATTGACAACTTACAATGTTAGTGGATTTGAAAACTTTGTTAATTATACATGAAACTAAACAGAGACCAGAAAACTTAGATAAGAAACAATGATGTCATTCATAATACTTATTGAATAAAGTCTGCTCAGTCTTGACAAAAGGGTCAAAAACTTTGAACATAAATGATAAATGCCACAAGTTTTCAAATCATAACCAAGTCAACAAGGTGTCATCAACACCAAGAGACTAACATTTTTACATCTGAGACCACATGAAACATATCAACCAACAAAATATTTGCTTTCTGATAAAAAATTGAATTATTCAACAAAAATCATTTCAAATGACAGGTTTTGATGACTGAATCTAAAGAATTGTATAGTATTGATGATAACATTTTTTTTTTTACATCTTATTCTATATTTAGTTTGAAGTAAACGAGGGGACACATTAGATATAAAAATGTTGTTTTCTTTGACTGATTGAAACTTTTCTTAACCCCTAATCAAGCCACCAATCATTAACTTTCTTCTTGTTTTACACCCTCTGCCCCATATTGCAAATAAACTCTGTTTTTTTTAGATTATCTTAGATATACAGACGCTCCTTCTATGCAGAAGATAATTGCGTCCACAGACCATGAGAGATGATCTGTTGGCAAGTGATGCAGCGGTCACAGGCCACGGCTATAAGGGTTCCACGCATTACCCCAGCCGCCTAACTATTGTCTAGTTAGGTACCCATTCGGAGCTGGGTGACTCGGGGACTCCTCAGGCCCCAAGAACAAATCCTCACCTTCGTGTGGATTCGAACTCGTGACCATCGGTATGACAGTCGAGAGCGCTACCTCTCGACCACCACGTCTTTGTTTCCTGAAGGTGGCTTCTTGCTGAGATGTTCATTTGTTTTTGTTCAGGTTTCCTCCCACCTTGATCAACAAAATTATTTCTCCCTAACTAGACTGCAGTCATAAACATATATACCATAAACATTTGCTATGTTGGCTTCAAAGTACAAATGTGTTGGAGTCAATTTAACACAAAAAGAATTCACATCATCAATACATAATACTCTAGAAATAAAAATATATTTATTCCTACAGTTCATTGAACATAAAATTACTAGTGCTACTATTCAATCACTAGTACATATTTTAAATTGTTTGGAAAAGGGATGTGATGGGTCTATTTGCTAAATTTATGCAGAATATTTGGGTAAAAATTAACAATTGTATCAAAATATCACAAAAATTAAAACATGCCATTATCATTTTAACAATTTTATACTTAAAAATAAATGAACAATTTAAATTTTCATTTCAGCTTTCAATGTTAGAAATATTTTTAAATACTTTGATGTTTCTCCATGTTTTAAAAAAAAAAAACGTTTTTCTTCTTCATTTTGTATTTTTAAACCTAAATTCTGATGCATTATTGATTATAGATTTAATTTTACTTATGAAGTAGATATCCATTGAGGAAAATAATCTATCATGAATTTGAGCATTTCTTTTTCATCTGCAAAAAACATACAATTAAAAAGATATTGTAAAATATTTAACAAAATATTTTGATTGCAAGTCAACGTAAATGAATAGAAACATCAACAGATCAGCATAAACGCCATTATATGTTGTGACATTTTGTTTAAAATAAAAAGCAAACTTTGAGGGTTGAAGAATATTTTTTTTCACTAAGCAAATTTTATGGAAACCCATTTAGTCCCATTGATTAACAAAGGTGCATAGTGACTTGTGACAAAATTAAAAATATTGGTTTGTATAAACACCATTTTATGGCAATAATGAGATTTCCATATCTGGACAAAAAGCCACAACCCAAAACAAAACTTTAAAAATCTGATATAGATAAAAGTCCTTTTCTTTTGAATATATAGTGGAACAAGATATGTTAAGTTTATTGTTAACTACAACTGCACATAAATAATGCATAAACCTTGATTGGAGCATGCTGCTATTATGAGATGAGACTTTTATAGCTGGGTAAACATAATAAAGCTAAAAGAAATAAATGTTGGCTTTGTACTACTTTACAAATTTACAATCTATATCCCTGATAAAAATATTAATGGGCAGCAAACTAAATGATTGTGTCATTATTAAAACTAAAAGAACACAGAAATGGGTAAAGCAATATGACATGTGGAGGAAACAGCTGGAAAAATTAATGAACATGTTACAAAAATAAATATATTTTAAATAAAAATCACAGACTTTTTTGACAATGATTTTCCGTTTCCTCCACTAGGTTTTCAATGACAGCTTTTAAAACTGAGAATTATTTTATTTATTTGTATTAGAACCTTATCTAGAAACATGAAAACAATTTAAAGTAATTAAAGGGAACATAAGAACCAAGATAAACACACACAAAAACAAAGAATGTTAACAGCATAAAGTTTAAACCTGTCTAATTGCAGTTTCCAGCAAATTTGAGGGTGTTTTGTTTTTTTGAGATATAACAAAAGTATTACTAATTTAAAATGTACTAAAGGCCTTGAACCTGTACGTCCATAGCATTTAACACATTCCTTTAAAAAATATTACAACCAAAGAAATAACTCTAAAGCAGCTGGTACACTTATATTTATCAAAATAAGGACAGCTTTATACAATAAATTTTAGGTGTAACATCATAAGATGTATCTAATAAACACAATGACTAGCAGTAATAGATTAAGGGTGAAATCTACTATCCATGTTTTCAACAATTTACACTAAAAAATAAATTTAAAGAAAGGTTGAAATCATTTCACTAGTACTCTCAAGGCACATTTTTTACAATATATCTTCCAAGTGTGAAGAAAGTCAAAATGGACCATAGAGATTTATACCTAAGTATAAACATAACTTTCCCCCTCAAAATGGGGATTATCATGAAACATAAATACTGCATAATGTAGTCTTGCAGATTATTAAATATATTTATATATTATGACATAACAAAAGTAACAACAATATCCTCATAGTCAAGGATGGATCAGTAGCAATCCAAAATATCCCTGCGTCGTTTCTTGATGAATATTTGATGATCCAATGGAAAATTCACTAATATTGTACTACATTCCATCTTTTTTACGACAGTTACTTATGTGACTTACAATTCCTAGGGCACCCCCAATTCCGAATCGAACAAAATTGTCTCCAACAAGAGGACCCAAGGCAAACATTTGTGGTTCATGAACTGACTGATATGAATAGGCATCAATATCTATAGTGTTGTGCTTACTATCAATGGGCCATTTAGGGACAACACCCAGGTGTCGACCTTCTCTTGGCAAAAACCCGAGATCAGACCTGGAGCCTATCATAATAGCAATGCAGGAAATGTCAAACCAAATGAGAGAGTCAGTACCTTTGGCTTTGACAAGGACTTTGCCATCAATAATCTCAACAACACTGTGTCTGGGCAAGGCCCTGTAAAGCTCATTGGTTTCTTTTCCTTTCATGAGATTATGCACTCTGTGGTACTCTGGATACATGGCTTTTGGAAGCTTAGAAAAAATAAGGGATGGGTCATTGGGATTGCGACGAAAGACATGAATGACAGGAATATTAGACTCCAGGGCCATGAGAATGGCATCTGCAGCACTGAGTCCTGCACCAACAACAAGAACAGGATCTGTCGTCTGTGCCTCGCACTGAGCTAAACGTTGTTCAAACTCTCCCAAACAGTGCACAACGCAGGGAAGGTTCTCCCCTTCAACTCCCAGCCTGTTGGGGATGTCGTAGGCACCGGTGGCCAGAACGACGTGAGGCGCCACATAACAAAACTCCTGCCTGTCGCACGCCTGCCCTTGATCGTCCATTATTGTTCGGAAGCCTCGAACCTCCCAACAGTGTGTGTGGTTTCTCCTGACGTTCTGACAACAAGGTTCAACTTCACCGCTCTCACTGTCAACATGATTTCGAAGGTGGAAAACTCTCTGCACAGATGTTACAGTGTGAAAGTCCCTGAAGTATTTCTCCAGATTCTGTGTCTTAACATAGTCACTGTAATAATCCTTGACATCACTGATTGTGGCACGGCCCAACATACTCTCTCCTCTGCATGTGTGCCTGAATTTATTTTAAAAACAAAATTAAATTCATAAAAAATATTTTTTCTGTAAAAAAAAATTATTATTTTTTATATGGCTATGAACAGCTCAGCTTTCATGTTTAAGATATTCAACATTCAACTACATAATATCTTTAGTTTATATTTCTAAGACTAAATATGCTTTAAATTATATAAAGCAACAATATGAAATTCCAAACAGTTGTCAAATTTTTTTTTTTTTTCAGTTGTCAAATTTTTTTTTTTTTTTTCAATATTAATGATATAAAAATGAATGATTGAGTCATTTGGAGACTCTCAGTAGTTAAAATTTTGAAATTTATATATTAGATCCTAAAAGTAAAAGAAACTTAAGCACTAGGTACTTGGGTATATACCATAGACCAGAATGAAGATAGACCATAAAAAGATACAATATTTGTGAGACCCTTAGTGAATTTATTGAGGAGTACATTTGTCCTTATAGAAGCTAAGAATCAAACCCAAATAAACTGGGTCTATTTTCAAATTCAATAGAAAAAGAGATTGGTATATTTATTTCAAACAGAAGATAGTGAATATTACTATTACTTCCATCACAGCACTCACCTTTGTTTCACAAGCCACTCTTTAAAAGACACTCCAGGTAACTCCATCCAGGAGTTCTGACTAATAGTCTGCATGGCACCATCAATTTTCTGGAAATTCAATTTTTGTTGTTAGTTTATCATTTATAAAAAATATTGCAAGAATTCTTAAATTTAAGACTAATTTTAAAAGAATTGTAGAGTTGATGAAGATATGAAGGGAGGAAATAGAACAGCAGCTTTTAAATAATGCTAAAAATTGAATGAATAGAATACCTGCCAGGTTCCTCCTGGCCTGGTTTTGCCAAGAACGACATGTGGAATTTCATGTTCCTCCTGATATTTCCAGTCCATGGCTGGTGGATTGTCAGCACCTAAGTCAGCATCTGGATGGAAGAGACTGTCAAAGAGCAAAGCTACTGGGTTGTTGGATCTCCCTTCTAAACCATCACTTAGGGTCGGTAAATCCTGAAACAGAATATAGGAGATATTTTTTTTTTAAAAACTATTTCTTAGCTGTCTCACTTTTTAGCCTGAGCACGTTGTTAAAAATTCACTGTTCTTTGTTAATACAGCACTTTGTTAGAATTTATTTAAAAGAGGATTAACTAAATTTTTATAATTAGTAAAAAGAAATCTTCAAAATAATTTTGAAAAATAATTCTGGTCTGTAAAGATTCACTGGCTTTTAAAAGAAATTTAGAAGTAATTTTTATAAAATTAACAAGGTGAGGTGATTTGTAATTTTGTTTCTTTAAATTGTACAGTTTGAGTACCTGTTCAACCAAAGATACACCCATGTTCTCTTGTAACCTTTTGGTGAGATATTCATTGGAAAGCGTATGCCCATTGTAATAAGGGCGATTACCAGCCAGCATATATGAAAGAGATATTGCAGAGGGACCATTACCTGATGGATTAAAAAATACATTTGTTGAAGAAAAATACATAAACAAATCCATGAATAAATAATTAAATCCAATAAACCCACAAAGGGAATTAATTCATTTATCAAATTTGATACCAATATGAGCTCAAGTTGTCCAGTTACTATCATAAAAGTAATGTCAAATAAATATAAGTTGTTTTAGTAAAAGTTCCTATATTTATAAAAGTTCAAACAGAGACCATAAGCACCCCTCCAACCCTTAAACTTTTATTTTCACCACTCTACAGCACATTAGCAAAAAATTTGCCATAACAAATTTTGAAATTAATAAATGACTTGAGATATTCAAAGTTTCATGCTGTAGCCTGAAAAATGATTTTCCTTTTTTTATTTACTGAAAATAGAGTAATATAGTGTGAATGCCATTAATATGCATGGTACAGCCTGTAGGCGATCACAAGCTTCCCTACTTCACTTTTACTCTTTTGTAAATATAAAGGGTTTTACTGTACTACATGCAAATTTGCAAATTGTCATCTAAATTGTAAGATGAGACATTCAAAGAAGACTTAACTCTTTTTCTCCTGAATTATTTCCTCATTCTGACAGAATTATCTACTCTGGAAATTTGTCACGGGCTACCATGCTACCTTAAAATGTTAATAACTTTTTTTATTTTTAACAAATGATATATTTGGTATTGAATTTAAGGGGAAAATATTATGTTTTCAGGCAACACAGGCCCATGACTTTATCTTCATAAAATAATATGATTTTGTTTTAGTGAAAATAAACACCACATTTTTTTTTTTTTACAAAACCTCATTCACAGTCATTAAAATTTGATTTGTATCCAAATCGGCAATTTAAATTTACTATCTAAATCATTATTAAAAAGAATACCTTTTTTCTTGTTCATCATCATAGTAATAAAAATAATATTAGATTGATAACCAAATAAGCTAGTTGTATATCCATGTTTGGGAACAGATGTCAAAACAAAAATGAAAACAAGCCTTTCAAACACTTTTTTGTTGTGAAAACATATTCAAACATAGAATTTCCTACTTTTTTTTAAAGGGAATTCATTCTAGATTACATTAAAACTAATATTAGTTTAATAGCTAAGGAAAGAAATGAAACAATCCAGTTTTAATAATTTGACGCTCCCATCGTCGAAACATCGAAAAAGTCTTTTTAAAATCAATGATGGTAGTGTTGATCCGGAGAAAAAGAGTTAAAAAGTAAAATAGATATTTATTCTTGCCCAAAAAACATGTTTTTACCAGTTAGTAACATAATTTAAATTTTTTAAAAGTCTGAATTGAACTAATCACTTTAAAAAATCGTTATTACTTACCAACAATAACAACCTCTGTGTGCATTGTTTTTGGTTGGTGACTTTTGTGGTTATCCATTTTCTCGATTTAAATCCACAGTATATATATTGATATATTGATATTGTCTTAAATTCTGTTATCTTGCCTTAGTCTCTGAGAAATTCTGATTTGTAAAACTGCCAAAACTGTGTACCTAAAAAAAATAAAAAGCAAAATAATATCAAGCAATGCATTGACTATTTTTTTTTTAAAAATAAAAGCCAAAGAATTTTTTATTCAAAACTAAAACTTTTTAATCAATTTCAATATTTTTCATTAATTGTTTAGAAGAAAAGCCTGCCTAGATAACTAAATAATATTTAGGAACGGGAGACATTAATCATTAATAAAATCAGTTCAACCAGTTGATAATTATAAGCCAGTTTTAAGTTTGGCATAAAATAAATGAAAATGTGTATTTATTTTATTGTAACTGTACTCAAATTAGGTTACATAGGCTGGTGTTAGACCCTGTGCCTGTGTTTTTTAGTTGTTTATTTTTTTTAGATAGTTAAGACTATGTGAATGTGTAAAAATAGTGTAATTATTCTGTAATCAGTATCAGAGCTGTGATACTAATAGTAATAGTTAATACTAAGTAACTAAGTGTAGAAGTAGAGTCCAGTGACCCCGTGTCCCCATGCCATGCCTCGCCGGGCTTCGGGCTATTATTTCAATAATTACGTAATGTAGATCATTCATTGATCTCAATTTCTCAACCTTCACAGGGAAAGTAGCACATTATTATTATGTCTGGAGATTTCAATATTGCAAATCGAAGTTTAGAGTAGGGCTACACAATTATAATATAAGAATACTATAATAATAATATATTACATATATTCTGGATTGCATAACATTGAAGGCTACGGCTACGACCGTAGCAGAGTATACAAAATACCAATTAAAACAACTAGGCAAATTAGTATTAGGATTAGGAATTTGTATACTCTGCTACGGCCGCTAGGGCTGCACTGAAAACTGTTTTAATTATAATAAGGAAACATAGACTAGGACTAGGCTCACTTATCCTTTTTTATATTTTGAATATATATATATATTTTTTTTTAAAATTACCTCTAGGCACTAGAAAGACTGACAGTTGAGCACATCCGTTTCCTCAACAGTACAATCTCACACTTCCCGGCGTTACTGACATAAACTGAAAACCGCAGCATCATGACACAGCTTTTTAATCCCAAGACTGGCCTTGTGCACTCATGGCGTATTGGCGTATTTTTATTTTTAGCCGTTAGTTGGTTGGCTGAGGGGAATGGCGGGCTGTAAGACTTAGGTTTTGTCGATTCATTGAATGAAAATCGTTACTGAGAGAAGTTTCTGAAAATCGTAAAGTCATTGCATTTGTGTGGCGTAAGTTTTTGTCAACTTGCCAAATACATCCGACATTTTCTGGAATCGTATGCCGAATTAAATAATAACACAGCCTTTTAGCGAACATTAAAATCCAGGTTTAAAGGATAATGATAATGAAGGATGTGAATAAAGACGTCGTTTAAAATATAACATTTCTCCGTCGATGTTATTAATTTGTTATCCCTCCCCCGTTGGAATTCAGTATCTACCCTAAGACTAAGAGGGATCTCAATACCCGACTGGATCGTGTTAACCGCCGTTGCCTACTAAAGTTTTCCCTCGCACCCCAAGAAATCTCAATTCCAAAAAGATTCTCGAAAAGATCCAATTTCCAGGTGAAATCCAGATCTAAGTCTAAGGGAACTATGAAAGCTGTATTTACCAAAATTGCTTTAAAATATATAGAAGCAATAAAATAGAGTAACTTTAAGAATGTTTCTATTTTAGGCTATTCTTTAATAAATATATAATAAATGCAAAGATAAGTATCGAAATTTATAGAATTATTCCAAAATTTTCTTTAAAGAGTAGATCTAATATAATCTAACAAATATAACCTCATAGAAATAATAAAATGTTCAAGAGTCAGGGGATAAAATAAAATGTTACTGAGAAAACTCCATCTTTTATACAATAGAATCTGAAGAATATTGAGTTTTTTTTTAATCTCTTCTTCATCTCAGAAAAGCAAGAAATTACTTTCCTCGCGATAATTTTTCCAGCACAAATGATAGATATCTACAAAAAAACTGAAACCCCCTTTTATTTTTACCTTGAACAGGTAAAAATCAGCTGGTATAAAATTTTAAAAACATTCTCATCTCAAACTTTATAGAACAATGATCATTAATTAATGTCATAGAATTTATTTGAAAGCCCATCAAATAAATTGCAAGGTCACGTAGAAGCCTCTATTCTTATAAGGAAAGGGGCGGAGCCTTTTGGGGTAGGGGGGTGGAGTGAAAAATACTCTGATTAGCCTTTTCTCCTTTTGAATATATTCTTTCCATATTTAAACTGTAAAAAAAAAAAAAATTCAATAAATTTATTGGTTTTATTTTTTAAAATATAAGTGCCGTTAAGTAAATATTAGTAGCAACATAAAACAGTGGAATCTTTGGTTTTATGTCTGATTTTTTTTATTTGTGTGTTGGAAAGTTAAGGGACCGAATGGGTTTATGAAAGTTATGTTTGATATTTAATAAAAAAAAATTATATTTATATCCGTGGATTGCATTACAAATGAAAAATATGAAAAGATGGGTGGAGCAGAACACCCAATAGTCAGTGTTGTGCATTTTAATTCTGTGAATTTCGATGTCATCTTCTAACTCTCTCCAAAACTGAAATATTAGTATATGCAAGTACCGACACACACCTCAATTAACTAATTTTTTGTGAGAATTTTGTCTTTTTTCGCTGTTCGCTATTTTTATTAAAACAACAGAGCATGTCCTTTATAAAAATCGCAAAAACAAATGTACTGATTTTGTTTGAAATTAACGTTAAGTAGAATAGACTTTATTTAGATCTATTTACTCTATTTTAATTTTAACTCATGACAATGATATTTATGTATCCTAAATTTATAGAAACACCGCTACTTTTTTTAATTATGAATCAGAATTTATTTTCCCAAAGACTGCGGCTGTATTGAGACGTTAAGTCGTAACGGCTTTGACTTTGAATACCTGATCTAAACGTCTTACCCGACAATGATGAAACCAGTGTCGCCTGTGCGATAACATGGCAAGGGACAGATAGCAAGGACAGAGCCACGAGTCCTGCAGGCAAACTATACTATGAACCGGAGGGGCAGATGGTGATGCTTCTAGACTGGCAGAATGTGTTGTTGGCCTGTTCAGAGCGGATCGTGCTGGTCGCAGCTCGTTAATGAATGGGCTAATAACTTTATAATACACACGCTGGATGCCACAGTGGTGGGCTTGAGGGTTCAGGGCAGGGGGTCTTAACCAGGGTTGTCAAGATTGGAGAAGGGGGCAGAGAGACTGTTTTGTCATTTATGTCGGGATGAAAATATTTATTAAAATAGGGAACCACGCTGAACAAAAAAAAGATAAAGAATAAAGACACACTGGTCAAAGGATAAGGAATAAAGACACACTGGTCAAAGGATAAAGAATAAAGACTCACTGGTCAAAGGATAAAGAATAAAGACTCATTGGTCAAAGACAGTGCTGCAAATTAAATATTAATATAAATTATTTTATTATGTCTATGTAAGGGATCATTCGGGGATGAATTTACTAAAAAATCTTTATTTAAAAAAGGAAAACATCAACTTAACCATAGTTAGTATTATTAAAAAATTTTAAGCGTTTTCAGTAAATAAGATGGAAACGTTGCTTAACTTACATACAGTATATTTAGCCCCATAAATAACGTTGTCTCCATCCCTAGCTTGTCTCCGTGAATTTGTTTGAAAAACAATATTTTGAGATTGACTTTTAGTTTCTATAAATCCCGTTTGAATCAATTTTGTTACATTCGTCGGCAATTAAAAGGATACCTCTTGCAAGGGTAACACATTAATTGTTTTTTTTTAAATATTATTAAAATTATGTAAAACGATATTAGCTGTGTAAGATAGTGTGTAGAGCTAAGTCAAAATTTGTGTGAGAGTAGCTTTCCCGTGGCTCTATTGCTTCCATTCTGAACGGTTCCAGAACCATGTTTTTGATTTCTACTCTCAGGCAACGATACATTTGGAACAATAATTTGTAACAACATTTCAATCTGAATATTTTCTTTCATTTTTATTTTATAATTTATACCCAATATTGTTAACCAGTGGAGTTTACGCTCCATGCCATAGCCTTGCAGTGATTTGAAAGCAGAGCCAACCCTCTGATCCTTTGCTAAGCCTCAATTTATAAGTATAAGATTGTTGTGTTTTTTTCCCTTGGCGTTGGTACTCAATAAAAATTCAAAATGCAATTAACTTACTGGTAAAATCACCCCCCCCCCCCCCCAAGAAAACAAACGGGTCTTTACTCCACATCTAAAGAATAAATGTTTCTGTATAATCTTTAATCCTGTATACGACTCATACAATGAGAAAGGGAAATATCATATCATTTTAATGGTACTTGTTTCACGCAGCAAATATTAAACTATCGAACTAATGAGCACTCAAATAATTTGTTTAATACTGAGAATGGGTTGCCTGAAGAAACCAGGAAACCAACACTTTATCAACATTTAAAGCTCTAAGAAGAATGCAGGACTAGTCACAAACCATAGATAAGCGTAGGACGCAATAATCTTCTGTATAGAACGTGCGTCTGTAAAAGATAAGATTAGAGTGTCCAGTTCAGTGTTGTAAAGAAAAAATATTTTTTACAACCTCTACAAAAATTATTGTCTTTGTTGGTAATCATTGGTAGCCTATATTGTGTCAAACAAGGACCAGCCTATTATGTGCCTCCATTGTATGGAGAGCGCTGAACGTCACTGAACAATGCTTACAAAAGTTAAGGGAAAATCCCAAGTGTCCAATAATATTATGCTAATTTTATAATTCATATACATTACATGCCCTTTATATCAAGCATTCCATCTTTTCTCCAACTGCTAAACTTGCATTTTGAACGAGAGATGACAAATATCTTAGTCAACAGCAACGGGACTTAAAGTTTTGGTCAGTGTTCTCTTTAAGCTGCGCGGCTGTGCAGATATCTGAACGACGACGCGCAGCAGTTTAGAATAGCGGCGCAAAATTGATAAAAAATATATTACATCTATGTTTTTATGTTGCACAATTTTGGACCAACAGATGGATGCTGTGCAACTTTGCACACGAGTTCTTCTTTTTAATTTTTTTTTTATTTTGCATACGGACCAACGAACATGTTAGTAGAGAAGTTAACATCCCAACTTCCTCCATTTGGCTACACTATTACCCCACCCACTTTTTGCAAGACTTTCACACCACAACGGGAGACACTCTCTCAGAAAATACGCACCAGTAAGTAGGATATATTATTTAGTATAGTATGTGCGGTTTAAGGTATTCTCTCAAAAGGTTTACAGCCAACAATTGACTTAAGAAAAAAATGCAGCACTAGTTTGGTGCACTTATAGTATCAGTTTCCGTTTATTATTATACACTATCGTATTTTGTCTCTCATTTAAAGAAAGATTATTTTCAGACGCTGAAATATGACCTTTGACCTACGCTTCACGTGAACTTGGCGTGTTGTGGTGATGAAAGCTGTTAGAATCGTGTCTGGTCGGGGCTTAAACAACCTCTGGCCACTATCTGTGTATGTGCTGTCAGTACTATTGGCTTCTGCTCAAATGTGCACGCGATTACTATTTCTAAAATCGTGGGACCTACATGGTGTGACTGTAATGGCTTTCATTGGATACCTATTGTACCAATAAAGGTCATAGTCTACTTGCTAGTTGTTTCTTTTACCCACACAAAATTAGGTCCCAATTAAGTGTTATTAACTGAAAATAATTGAAGTGCACTCATTTCTTTTTAAAACACTTATATTGTTGTCTATATATATAATATATATAATGCTTGTTAAATAGTTTGAATTTTATAAACTATAAAAGACATTAATTTATCTATTTAAAAAAAAAAAGAAATTTTTATAAAGTAATGTAGGCTACTCGTTGGTTCTCAGAACAATTTCACATAAATGAAAGTACTAAGTAAAAAGCCCAAAAATCAACCAAGTTAAATTAACGGCCCTCGTGGGCAACAAATGTAACCATCATTTAAATCCTGTACATTCTCAAGAGCCTTTTTTTCCCCTCGCCCCCCGAACATTTTCATTGCTTCTATCCGGTTGTGTGGGAGTGTCCACTGAATGAGAGAGATCCATTGCTGGGGGAGATATACTGAGAACTTGTCAACAACGGTCATTGAGGGTGTCCGGTTAATATTCAGCTTCTAACCGTTCTATGCCGTCATAACAATGCAGACGACCCTTTATTTGGTGACCGGACCTACACAATTAAGTGAGGTGGGCGTGAGGTTACAATGGGAGAACTTCTGTCTGTCCATCGGGATGACGTCATGTCGACAATTATCCAACATTTCATTGCAACTTTGTTCTTCCCTTTACTTGAAACTTTTTTTGATTTTCATAGAAAGTTATACTCTTATTTTCATAGAAAGTTATACTCTTATTTTCATAGAAAGTTATACTCTTATTTTCATAGAAAATTATACTCTTATTTTCATAGAAAGTTATACTCTTATTTTCATAGAAAGTTATACTCTTATTTTCATAGAAAGTTATACTCTTATTTTCATAGAAAGTTATACTCTTATTTGAATAAACTATTCAATATTTTCTGATCCCTAACCATCTGTAGATGTATCCGACTTGTAAAATAACGTTAGTTTGCAAGTCGGATATTTAAATTGTTAGGCTGAAGGTCAAGTTCATTGTTTACTATGGCCATTGCCAGCGCATTAGAATGCTGGTCGGGCCATTAATTGAACGGTGGAATGTAATATATAATATAATGGGACGTGGTGGTCGAGAGGTAGCGCTCTCAACTGTCATACTGATGGTCACGGATTCGAATCCACACTAAGGTGTGGATTTGTTCTCGCGGCCTGAGGAGTCCCCGAGTCACCCAGCTCCGAATGGGTACCTAACCAGACAATAGTTAGGCGGCTGGGGTAATGCGTGGAACCCCTATAGCCGTGGCCTGTGACCGCTGCATCACTTGCCAACAGATCATCTCTCATGGTCTGTGGACGCAATTATCTTCTGTATATCTAAGATAAGATAAGATAGTTGACCTCACTTGCACAGTCAACTGAGATATAAGAAGACAGGTTTACAGAATGAGTGTCTGTATCAAATAAGATAAACAGTTATTAATTCAATTATTAACTTTGATCCAGTAAGGATGCTGCCGTCCCCCCTAACCCCATTTCACTATAAAGATAACGTTAAGTGAATGATATAAAGCAAGGGTCGGCGAACCTTTTAGCCCGTTACCCCAAAATTTTATGTTGCCACTACCCCAAAAGGCGTAACCGTAAGGTCATGTCCACATCACTTGGGCGTTCTGGGAGATGTTTTTTCTTTAAATCTCACTACAGTTCAGATATTTTTTTAATTAAAAAAAAAATGATATTTCATTTTTGACCCAATTCCATGGCAATTGGGGCTTTTTTTAATTCCAGGGCAATTTGGATGCTGTATACATGGACCAATTGATTTCGCAGCTTTCTTTTTTGTTTACTAGAGTGAAAAATCCTTGTTCTCAATGGTATTTTACTGCAAAACGCAGCGACTTTTTGACAGCCTCCTATGTGCAGTGCTGAAAGACTTTGCAATATTTGACATACAAAAATGTGTCAGATCTGCTATATTTGCCGCCAATTCAATCCATGCCTCAGTATTAGACTGAAGATCAAGAAGTGCCTCTTCCGAACCTTGAGGTTCATCTGGTACATCCTCAATGTCACAACGAAATGGGTCTACAACCCAAGTGATTTTATACGTTTCAATAACTGGAAAGTAAACAGTGATCGGCTTTTTGAGATATACAAAAGTTTCACATGCAGAGCTTGACAATGGATCATGTAGTGGTTAATTTCAATCTTGGGATTCCTCTCTCTTGCAAAAGCCGAAAATTCTTATTAATAAATCGCGCCTTTTATATGCATCACATAACGGATTTTGATATTTTAAATAAATTAGAATTAAGAGATTAAATTCTGGCAGATTTTAAAATTGTCTTAAATGAGACTGCTTTACCCCCAGAAATTCCCTTTTTAACCCAAATGGGATAATTTACTACTGTTCGCCTACCCCTGATATAAAGACAATTTTGAGTGAATGATAATAAGATAAAGTGAAAAATATAAAGATAAGGTAAAGTGAATGATGTGCTAAGGGGCGTACATAAATGAGGTCATGCGATTTCGTTCGATTTTTCACCCCTTCCCCCAAGACACACATCGTCACAAAAACGTAACCCTCCTCCAAGATGAGGTCACAAAGCTCTGCGCTCCTCCCCAAAAACCCTTTTTAAAAAATTGATAATGACCATGTTTCAATTATTTTTTTCTCATTTAACTATGCACATATTTATTGTAAGGGTCCATTCTAATATCGTAACACGCATGAAGCCATGTAAAACGTCATTTAATAAATTGTAAGTGTAAGCAATCAAATATTTAAATTGAACTTTTTTTTAAAAAAAAGTTGCCCGTTTTACTGTGCCGTCCTAGTTCCACCCCACCCCCCACCTTCTCCCTCGTTACACGTCGTCACAAAAGTGTGACCCCCCTTCCTCCCCCACCCGGTCCGTGACGTCATTAATGGACTGCCCCTAAATCATTCAAATAAGAATAGTAGGGTCACTGTCAACAGAGGGCATCAAGTTTAATTAAGGCATTGACCTTGGGAACGGCAGCGTCTTATCGAATGAGAATTTCTTCAGAGTAGTCTTATCAGAATATGCTAATCAATGAAATAAATGACTACTTTTTTTAAAATCGAATCCAGTAATTTTTTAAATAACAATATTGCTTTAGATATTAAAATGAAGTGTCTAAAAGGTTTTGAAATGAAAAAAAAATACAGATTCTTTATTATTATTCCATTTTGTTTTGACCTGTGTGGGGAAAAAGGCTTTAGATATTAAAATGAAGTGTCTAAAAGGTTTTGAAAAGAAAAAAAATTAAAGATTCTTTATTATTATTCCATTTTGTTTTGACCTGTGTGGGGAAAAAGTTTTAATGTTTAAAATACCATATGTATTATGTTATATGTTGAAATTTTACATCCTCATTAAATTATTTAGTAAATGGAAAACAGGTAGCCTGACAGGACGTAACAAAACGGCGAACGTTTCGGAAAAGAGTCCTGTCGGGCTAACCCATACCCCGCTTACCTGTTTTCCATCTACTAATTTATAAGCTTGATTGCAGTCTCACCCCATTTTGTTCATTAAATTATTTATCAAGCTTGCGCAAAATGTGTTTGATACAAAATGATCTAAGCGACAAGGGGCTTGAAATAAGAGTCAAAGAAAGGTTTATTTATTTATTCATTTTTAATTAATGTTTGTTGTTAAGTAATTTCTACATCTTAGTTTTTAAAAGTCAAAAGTTGTTAGACTTGGCAAGAGTAACTCTAACAAGACGAGCTCAAAATTAAAGGCGTGAAAGCACGGGTACGTCTGGTACTAAAGCTAGTATCTTACATAAAATATTTAACCTATTTGCGTGTGTATGTGTGTAAATTCTCGGCCAGCTTGTCACCAGTTAATTCCACTAAGTACACACCAGATCCTTGACAGTACAGCCAGCGTTTAAACATTTCAACTTAATAGTGACGTCAGTTGTTGATCTATTTAAACGATTCTCATCTTGTGAGTTGAATGCCCCAACCCGTCTCCTAAGGTGTTTTTTTGTTTTGTTTTGTTAAAGGTATCCATGAATTAATTATTTAAATCACCAGGACCAATGTTGAATTAATTCCAATGTCTTATACCTTAACGTTAATAATATGTATTTTTTAAAATAGAAAATACTGTACAGTATTGGTGTTTATCATTAAAATGTTGGGGTTTGAGGGTAAAGAAGTTGAGAACCCGCGATACATTCACTTGCCCTTTGTGGAGCACTTACTTCAAGAGATTCTTAAACATTCGAGAGATGTCCATGGTCTTAAGAATGGCATACGACAAACAGACGTGACGCCGTTAGCCTTGACTCAGATTTGACAGCTGTGACGTGGACCAGACCCCTGATTTACGCCGAGAGGAAGCCAAACTGGGCAGGACCAGACATTTAAATATGGCTATAATAGCAATCAATGTTTCCCTCTAAGCTACGCGTTTGTGTGGCTGCGCAGCTATCTCTGCTGAATGCCGCGAAGCAAAGTTTAAAAATGATAATAAATGTTTTTTAAATTTTTTTTTAAATATTTCATTTTTAATTCTGCACAAATGATTTACAAACGTTTATTATTCTGCACAGAAACAACGACACTTAGTGTAAATTTACTCGCAACGTTGAAGCTCAGAGTTAGAGCAGACATGTTGGAGGACTTAAATAATAGTATTTTAGCGTGGAGTCTTTATGAAAACCAAAGGAATTCCTGGACCATTTCAAGCATTATTTATCTACTTACTTGGCATATATTGTGATATCATTACCACAGGCATCAGTCCATCTGACATTCGTATTCATGTATTATTTATATCCTGGTATCTCTCCACGTCGATATTACCCATAGCACGTTAAATATGAACGATATCAATAAAAGGACAGAGGACGTACATGAACAGAGAGAGAGAGAGAGAGAGACAGGCAGACAGAGAGAGAGAGAGAGAGAGAGAGAGAGAGAGAGAGAGAGAAATAAAGAGAAAAAGTCAAATAGATAATAGTGATATAGTTGAGTAATGCGTGGCATACATGCTGTTCTTTCATTGTACGTTACTCTCAATTAATAATCAAGCGATTTTCAGAAAATCCAACATAACATAATTTTTCACAAATTTGTTCAAACATGTTTTACATATACATATGGCATCCATCCGTCCTCATGGGACGATGGCGTTTACTCCTGCTCCTCTTCTCCCCTTCACCTTTCTCCTGGCCTTTCTCTTATCACTCCTAGCTGTGAGGGATCCTTCTACAATTTGGATGCCTTCTTGCAATTTTTCCCGCCAGAGTGTGCGCTCCTGGGCGATGGTCTGCCACGTCTTATAGTCTATCTGCGCCAGTGACATGTCTCTTGCAGACGTTATTGAAGCGCAGGTAGGGGCGACCTCCCTTCCTCATCCCAGTTGCCAGCTCACCGTAAAGCAGGGCTCTTGGAATTCACTCCGAGCTCATCCTGCGGACATGACCCATCTACCGTAGGTGCCTCTCACTCAGGATTGATTGCATACTCAGCATATGGCTCCGTCTGGGTGCCTCGACATTGGTGATTTTATCCTGCCACTTGGTGTGTAGTATCCTACGCGACCTTCTTAAGTGGGAGCCTTTAAGCTGCTTTATTCGCTTAGCGTAGGTCGTCCAGCACTCACTGCCACAGAGGACTGTGCTGAGCCCGCATGCCTGGTACGTAGAGATTTTTCTGTTAGTGAGCTGCGCATTGCTCCATACTCTTTATTTCAGCCTACCCATTAGCGATGGGGCCTTGCCGATTCTGGTTTCTATTTCCTTTTTTAGGGAACGTGTGCTTGTGTTGTTGCTGCCAAGGTAGGTGAAATCCTCGAGATTGCTGGGAGGCAGTCTATGCCTTGTCCCAAAATATTAGTCTTTTTGGGGCTAATCTTTAAATCTAAATCTGTATGTGAGGGAAGAGTTGCGTCATCCGCGAAGATCAACTCTCTGATTAAAACAGTTTCCACCTTGTTCTTCACACGGAGCCGGCTGATGTTGTACATGTGTTATAAACACATTATCCATACCAACAATACCAATTAATAATAGAAATAAATTAAAATAAATAAAAACCAAATGACAACAACTTACCGACAGTGTCTTGATAAACATCACCAGTATGAAGATGTGTCTTGATAAACATCACCAGTATGAAGATGTGTCTTGATAAACATCACCAGTATGAAGATGTGTCTTGATAAACATTACCAGTATGAAGATGTGTCTTGATAAACATCACCAGTATGAAGATGTGTCTTGATAAACATCACCAGTATAAAGATGTGTCTTGATAAACATCACCAGTATGAAGATGTGTCTTGGAAGAGTGGTCTCCTTTTGGGGCCGTCCATATGTGACATCACGCGCTTAGGGTTGGAGAGGGTCACGCATTTGGGGTGATGTGTGACGAGTGGGAGTTTAAGAAATGTGACGTCATATTTTAAAAAAACGTGCTAATTTGAAGAAAAGGTCCACTTATATATTTCATTGCTTGCAGTTTATTTAACGACGTTTTCAATAGCGTCACACGTGTTACGATTTTAGACTGCAGACTTACACTAAATGTAGATCTATATTTGAATGACAAAAAGTAATTTGCAACACGCTAATTTTCATTTAGAATATACCGTTATACGGCTTTTGTGTGTGTGTGGGGGGGGGGGGTTGTGTAGTGAATGCTTGTTGACGTCATACCGGAGAAGGGGTCTAAGTTTTTGTGACTAAGTGTGATGAGGGGGTTAAAAATCGGCTAAAATCACGTGACGTCATTTTGGACGGCCCCTGTTAAAAATGAATATCTGATAATTCAACGGCTGATCATGTTGGTGTTTTTGTTTCATTGCCACTACACGTCCAGGGTGGAAAAAAAATTGTAAAAAATAAAATTCTTATTTGTAAAATTTTGGACTGAGGAAAACATTTTGAGGTTAACAATATTCATAGTCCAATTACTACTTTCGTAGCAAAACTTTTACACGCACATGTGTAAAACAACTTGTCAAAACATTTTGTTTTGAATAAATAAAACATTGTGCAACTTACGTAAATATATGAATACACACATTATGTCGTAATATAATGATTACTGAAGGAATAATACCTTGATGATAATACAATGAAATACACGAGAAAATGTTGGAACAATCGAGCTTCTAATAAAGTGCATGTTTCTGATCATCAATGGGGGTGACCTTATGTTACACTATTTGAAATTTTATGACTTTGTTTTTCTAGTTTAATCAATTTAAATTTGTTTTCATTTTAAAGAATATTTCACATTAAAATTCCTTTTAATAAGTAGAACAACGACACAGTGTTTAGGATTATTTAGCTTCACTGTGAAGGTGGTCGTGACTTAAAACATTTGGGAACAGGGGTACTAGAGGGAGTATGTGTACTAGAGGGAGTATGTGCACTTGAGGGAGTATGTGTACTAGAGGGAGTATGTGTACTAGAGGGAGTATGTGTACTAGAGTGAATATGTTTACATGTATAACAATATGAGCCCAGTTCCTTACTGGGTTACATACAGCGCTATATAAATTATCAATTTATTATTATTATTATTATCACCAGTTGGAGTATGAGCGTCATAAGTTAACACAGCTGACTATAAATTTAATTTGGTATTAGATTAGGATCTAACTAAATTCGGTCTGGTTTTAGAATTTTATGGTAATAGTGGGTAAGATCGAGAAATATATAGACTTTTTAGTTATCTAGACACCGTGCAGGGCCAACTACTGGTTAACATCATTTCTCTAACGACTTATAATGAAACAAACATATGTGCACCATAATTTCACTACATACAAATATACGCCGTTCACCGTGTTCCTGGAAGTGTCTATAGTTTAAACTATAGACTAGACTGGTGGGATAATAAAATAAAATATAAAGTACAAGTGTTTATGCAGAGGCGACACTAGTGTTGGTGTCACCCAGAGCGGCAGGTCACGGTGTCACCCCCTCACATAGACCTCCAAGTCTGCTATTGCCAAATAACGGGATCTTGCAGAATTTTACCTCTTGGTGTCACCACTTATGGTGTAATCCCGTGCGGTCCAAACCCCCCCCCCCCGTATCCCTCTAACGACGCCTCTGTTTTTGTGCACTTCCATTTAACGTTAAGATTGTCATAGCGGTAGAAAATGGATAAGTTTTGGCTCGAGAAAATGTTACAATTATCAGTCAAGCGAAAAGTCACAAATATATAGGATGTCTAAGAAATAAAGATTGAGAATGGAGATTAAGTGAGAGGGTTGTATTCAACAATACGTTGTTTAACCCCTGCAACTATTAACTACATCCGGGAGTCGGGACAACTAATCTGTTTGATTCCCCCGACCAGCGAACAGATCCGGTAGTTGAAGAAAATGACCTGGGGGCAGAACTGCAAACAAAGTAAGCAATGTTTACAATAATTTGTTATCTCGAATGTTCCGAGAAGAGAAAGCCTCAGATCCGCAATCCCAAATAATGTCTTTGACCGTGACCCTTGACCTGGAAGTAGTGGCTCCCCTTCCAAACATTGGAGTCGCTGTATGTACGAAAAGAGTTGTCCAAACTTTAATCTGTTACTTCTTTTAATTTTAACTTTAGGCGTTTCGAGGCTATAGCTAGAATAAGGCACAAAAATGATTGTAGGTCACAACGATTTTTTGAATATTTTCAATCAAGTTTCATGTGCCGATGAGAGATCATGGGATTCTTATATTTATGTCTATGACTATGTCATTCCGTACATTTGATAACAATGCCAACTGTGGTAAATTTGGTCGGTAAATGTCATCAGATTTAAGAGTAAACAGGATATATCAATGTATTTGATTGACCGCATGCCAAAGAAAACTGAAAATAATGTTTTATTGGCAACGGCATTGAGATAGTCTTTGACTTCCTTGTAGCGGGCCAAGTGACATCTAAGAGTGCCAGCATTTTATTACGTAATAGTCAGTTATGTTATTTATATTGCAAATACAAAGTCAACGATCAGTGAACTTACTGTTTTCGTCAGCCCACGCGACGGTAACTGGTCATGTACTTGAAGTCAACACATGTGACAGTAAGTGGTCGTGTACTTGAAGTCAACACACGTGACAGTAAGTGGTCGTGTACTTGAAGTCAACCCCCACGTGACAGTAAGTGGTCAAGTACTTGAAGTCAACACACGTGACAGTAGTGGTCGTGTACTTGAAGTCAACTGAAAAGACAGATTAATTTGGTATCGCTCTTAACAATTAACAATAAGAGCAAGCCGAATACTTGAGCCGGACAGAAAGTTAGCAACAAGAGCTTTAAAACTGTAGGCAAGAATTCTTGCACTAACCTCACTGAAAAAGACGTTTCTATATTTAGATTGTACTTCTCACTAAAAGGGGATTCAATAAAAACTATCGATACCTCTCCCCCCCCCATCCCCCACACACACGTAACCCCCGCAACCATTCGGAAGGGCCAGGGCTAATATTTACTATTCGTTATTACGAATTCCGAATGTTTGCTAATATAATAGTTGAGTCGAGTAACGTGTTCGAAACCTGTTAAGGATCTATCTCAATGGTATCGATTACGAGCAAAGAAGAAGAATGAAACTAATATCGATCTGCCCGGGCGTAGCTCTAAAAATATCTACTTCATCTGTCACATCCACATTATCTTTCTTTACTATCATAACCCACAGCTAATAAACTGATCATCGTTAAAAATGTATTCTAGGTCTCACCACCTTCCCAGTCTCACCACCACCTTCCCAGTCTCACCACCACCTTCCCATTGGTGAGGTGGGGGATACATCTCCAAACAGTACATGAACATAGCCTGACATACCAAGTGGTGTTACTGGTGATATAATTGGGAACCATAGCCTGACATACCAAGTGGTGTTACTGGTGATATAATTGGGAACCATAACCTGACATACCATGTGGTGTTACTGGTGATATAATTGGGAACCATAGCCTGACATACCAAGTGGTGTTACCGGTAATATAATTTGGAACCATAGCCTGACATACCAAGTGGTGCACCATAATTTCACTACATACAAATATACGCCGTTCACCGTGTTCCTGGAAGT
>MUZC01001014.1:110620-126577 GCA_002072015.1 Radix auricularia
GGTGATATAATTGGGAACCATAGCCTGACATACCAAGTGGTGTTACCGGTGATATAATTGGGAACCATAGCCTGACATACCAAGTGGTGTTACCGGTGATATAATTGGGAACCATAGCCTGACATACCAAGTGGTGTTACCGGTAATATAATTTGGAACCATAGCCTGACATACCAAGTGGTGTTACTGGTAATATAATTGGGAACCATAGCCTGACATACCAAGTGGTGTTACTGGTGATATAATTGGGAACCATAGCCTGACATACCAAGTGGTGTTACTGGTGATATAATTGGGAACCATAGCCTGACACACCAAGTGGTGTTACCGGTGATATAATTGGGAACCATAGCCTGACATACCAAGTGGTGTTACCGGTGATATAATTGGGAACCATAGCCTGACATACCAAGTGGTGTTACCGGTGATATAATTGGGAACCATAGCCTGACATACCAAGTGGTGTTACTGGTGATATAATTGGGAACCATAGCCTGACATACCAAGTGGTGTTACTGGTGATATAATTGGGAACCATAGCCTGACATACCAAGTGGTGTTACCGGTAATATAATTGGGAACCATAGCCTGACATACCAAGTGGTGTTACCGGTAATATAATTGGGAACCATAGCCTGACATACCAAGTCGTGTTACCGGTAATATAATTGGGAACCATAGCTTGACATACCAAGTGGTGTTACTGGTAATATAATTGGGAACCATAGCATTACACACGTACATGTATGTATTCATAACAAGCGCGTTAGTGAATAGGAAAAAGAAAAATGTATTGAGTAAATTAGAGTTACTTCCCATCTTTTAAAATTTTCAATATTTTCACCAAGTGGACAGAAATGTATGATTCTGTCAATAACGTAGATATGTTAAAATCTGACAAGGAAGGCAGAACCTTCTTGGTATTCTAACCTAACTCAATGATTTATTTAAGATGTACCTCCCGATACCACGTCCTCGTACACTTCTCCCGACCAGACGTATTGATAGTAATTTCAGTTCAACCACCTCATTGATCGTTGTATTACTCACACCACAGCACATCACATGCCTAGCAATGTGTCTAGACGCTACCGGTGAGTGAGCAGATTAAACTGTAACATTCGCAGCGATTCGAAAGTTGCTGAACTCGAAAGGTTCACAAAATAAATCTAAATATTAACAATCATTCGCCAATTTGTTTTAATGTTTGATTTGAATGTACGGGCGGTGTTATTAAACTTGATGTTGTTCGTGTCACAGCCTAATCGGATAACTATTGGTTGATATTTATAGAAACTCAGTTGAGAGAGGGAAATCCATAGCACGCATGAGACGTGTGAGCAATCAATATTGAGCGCGCGCCGGTGTCCACGTGCAGAGCTCCGCAAACCGACGTGCTGCGGAAAATCAGCCCACCGCCCACCCTTCCCGCCCCTATATTTTCCTTTTTTAGCGCATTTTCGAGAAGTCGAATGCGCTATTGCACCCGTTTTGTCCGTCCGTCCGTCTGTCATCACCCTAGATCTCAGCATCCATAAGTCCTAGACCCATGATGTATATATGTTTTTTGTATGTCCTGACCTGCCATTTGTGCATCAACACTCAGTTACTCGATCCGTTAAAAAACCCCGTTAAAACTACCAAAAAACATTGCGAATCGAGAGATAACACTGGCGCAGGCAACGGCCGCCATTGCCGGAAGTCTTAGTATTATCAAAAGTATTAGTTTTTTTTTTGTTGACGTCATTAGAATATGTGTAAAAGTTTAGAGAGTTTTGCGTCATCATTTGTGGTGACTTCAATCAAGATCTTAGCGGCCCAGGGGCAGAAATTGAAAACTTTTTCGAAACAAGCTTCAACATTCAACTACTTTCACCAAGATTGGCAACTACGATCTATCAAACAACAATTGACGGAGTATTTGGGCGATTAGCTGATTACAATTTAGAATGTTTCATTTATGAGTCCTATTTCAGTGACCACAAACCACTTGTAGTTAGATTAAAGAGAAAATTAAAAAATTTAAAATGTAAAGAAATGACTTTTAAATAAAAAAAATGTCAGGTATATTCATTACACAAGAAAATTCATAAAAATATGTCTAAAATCTAAACACAATTACTGATAACTACATAATGCTGATATCTAACATAAGTACTGATACATAATACGAAAATGCGCTAACACGTCCTGAGTTCCAAAAGGGACCAGGCTTAACATGATTTTTTTTCTTTCAAGAGGATCAAAGGCTCAAACTAGAAGATGCATAGATTAAATGGAGAGCAGCAACACGACCGGTTTAAGCCAATGCAACCTATGCGACTGCAGTGGTCCCCGCCTATTATCTTAATTTTAACTTATTATCCTCATCAGAGGCGTCACTATGGTTGGTGTCACCCGGGGCGGTAGCTCATGGTGTCACCCGGGGCGGTAGCTCATGGTGTCACCCGGGGCGGTAGCTCCTGGTGTCACCCCGTCATGATTTAACCCATAGAACTCCTCCGAGTTTTCCAGTGCCAAATAACGGGAATATATAGAATTTTACTGTCTGGTGTCACCCCCTGATGGTGGCACCCGGGGTGGCCCGCCCCCACCGCACCCCCTAGCGACGCCACTGATCTTCATTAATTCCTAATACCCACCCAAACTGGGACCCGCGCATTACGTTTTGCATACTAAGCCGCTTAAGGCACGGCAATGGCTACTAAGACCGGCCTAGCGCTACAAAGAGCGAAATGTAAATAAGCTAATTTTTTTTTACCTCAGAACGGAAAACGTCATAACTCCTTACGTAATGTTACTATTTTTAGCCAAGGTTTTCCTGAAATGACGTTTTCAACATAAATCTCTAAATAACTTTGTAAAGTTTGTAAAGAAACATTTTTTTTCTTGTTACAGACCACTAAACATACCTCTGTTTAAGCATGTTTAAAAAAAAATTGACATTTAAATATATGTATTTAATGTAAGTCTGTAATCTGCAGTAGATTTAATATCGTGAGTAGTGGTGTTAGTTTTTGTTTGTTGAGCCTTCTCGTCCATGAGGGGCATCTGCGATTCCTCCAAGGCCATAGGCCACCTACGAGAGACCTCCAGGCATCTCTATCCTTGGCAATCTTCTCCGTGATTTTCTATTCATGGCCAATTCTCTTGATATCTGCCTCTAGTTCTCAGGGCCAAGTGTTTCTTGGACGGCCTCTTTTCCACTTACCCTGTGGGTTCCATTTCAGGACTTGTCTTGTTGTATTAGAAGCAGGTTTTCTTTGTGTATGACCAATCCACCTCAACCGCTTCTGAAGAATCTCTTCCTCAATGGGCTTCTGTTTTGTCTGCTGCCACCGCTCCCGGTTGCTAATTTTGTCTGGCCAGTGAATTCTGAGAATCTTTCTTAGACAATTTTTGATGAATGACTGGATTCTGGCTCCAGATAACAGCACAGGTTTCAACATAGCGCTAAAAATCCTGACTTTTAACTTGCTGTTTAAGTTGTTGGAGACCCATACATTCTTGACGTCAGCATCTGTACCACCTTGTTTATCTACCACGCTGCCAAGGTAAACAAAATTGTCCCCCTTCAAGAATGATGGGTCAGGTACTGGTGGCATTAAAGTTGAGTACATATACTACTCTTCCTTTTTGTATGTTTAGACACATGCTAGCAGAAGTGGCTGGGTATGTGCAAGAAAGGCAAGGTCATCAAGTTGATCCCATTCCTTTTCTGCTGTGTATATGTTTTCATCACCCAGTCAGGAACAGGAAGGATGACAGCAAGAAGCCATGTCTCACACACATCAGTGGCTTTGCGTGGGCTCGATCCCACGTCCCTCAGTTTGTGGGGCGAGCGCATTATTAACATGTTTAAAATCTGGCTGGAACCGGATTCAGATACATTTATGAAGTGAAATCGGAGACGAAGCCGGAGTCCAATTTTCAAAAATGGCCGGATCCCGGAGTTCCCACAGTAGGAGCCGCTATATATTATATATGGCTGCGTAAATTAACGATAAATTTCTCGATTAATCTGTAAAAAAAATTATTGATTCAAATTATTTTAATCGATAAAATAGCGATTCAAATTAAAGAAAATATTTTAAACATTTTTTTCGATTTATTAATAAATAATTAGTTATTAATAATTGATACATGTAATTGTACGTGCACCTAACAACCCGGCCAGTGAGCAAGTTAAGCAATGCAATGTCTATTACATAATAACATAGTGGAGTTACGATTCATATAACGTTACTATGTTTTGACTTGACTAGGATTCAGGTGCCCCGTAATGTTTACAACGGGGCTGTGGGTGTGGCACCAGTGAAAAAAGGTTAAAGATCTCCGGCTTAGTTTATACATCAAGGTTAAATGAAAGCAAGGGGGAGGGGGGAACAACAACCTACTTTTGCTCTAACACTAAAGACACAAATCTTTCTCAGGGAAAAGGGTTCGGCTCAATAATCACTGTTACATGCATTGACGCCCGGGATGGGAACCAATCAATAATCTAGCGATCAAATGTACGAGTTGAGAGTTGAGAGGATATTATTTGGATACAGAATGTCAAGAGATAATTCGGCTTCCTGGATCTCCACGTTTGTCGAATCACTTTAAGGAAGTGATGTCGGTCTGATGTGGAGTGGGATATGTGGGAAGATGTGGAGTGTGATATGTGGAGAGATGTGGAGTGTGATATGTGGGAAGATGTGGAGTGTGATATGTGGACAGATGAGGAGTGTGATATGTGGACAGATGAGGAGTGTGATATGTGGACAGATGAGGAGTGTGATATGAGGACAGATGAGGAGTGTGATATGTGGGAAGATGTGGAGTGTGATATGTGGAGAGATGTGGAGTGTGATATGTGGGAAGATGTGGAGTGTGATATGTGGACAGATGAGGAGTGTGATATGAGGACAGATGAGGAGTGTGATATGTGGAGAGATGTGGAGTGTGATATGTGGGAAGATGTGGAGTGTGATATGTGGGAAGATGTGGAGTGTGATATGTGGGAAAATGTGGAGTGTGATGATATATGGTCAGATGAGGATTTTGATATATGGTCAGACTAGCAATTTACCCGCGCTTTGTGCGGTAAATTAGGATTTCAGTTATTCAAAAATGCGTCTTTGTTATATAGCTCATTATGAGAAAAACCTACATTTAGGCAATATGTGGAGAGATGTGGAGTGTGATATGTGGGAAGATGTGGAGTGTGGTGATATGTGGACAGATGAGGAGTGTGATATGTGGACAGATGAGGAGTGTGATATGTGGAGAGATGTGGAGTGTGATATGTGGGAAGATGTGGAGTGTGATATGTGGGAAGATGTGGAGTGTGATATGTGGGAAAATGTGGAGTGTGATGATATATGGTCAGACTAGCAATTTACCCGCGCTTTGCTGCGGTAAATTAAGATTTCAGTTATTCAAAAATGCGTCTTTGTTATATAGCTCATTATGAGAAAAAACTTCATTTAGGCAATCGCCCACCTAGTGAGAAAGGATTTAATATTTTTTTCCTCTTACCATCGCGGGAGTGTACTCAACAACTTCCCAAAATTTCAAGCTTCTACATACACGGAAGATTGGAGAATTAGTCTTGATTTAGATTTATATAGCCCATTTTAGGCGATTTTAAAAAAACGGTTTTGGGCCCCCTGCCACCCATGAGTGGAAATTTTAAAAAATTATTATAATTATTTTCCTTATTACCATCGCGGGCTGTTACTAAATAACTACAAAAGGCTTTATACTTTTACCTACGCAGAAAATGGGAGAAGCAGTAATTTTCAGTTTTTTAATGGCTCATTTAATAGAAAAACTACATTGGGGCCTCCGGCATGCAGTAAGTGATAATTTAAATATATATTCACCAGTTACAATCGAGGAGGTGTACTCAACAATTTCCTAAAGTTTAAATTTCTACATACTCGGCAAAAAGGAAAATTAGTGATTTTCAATTTTTACAGCTAAATTGAAATAGTTTTTGGGACCTCGGCCCCATATAATTTGGAATTTTAAATTTCCTTTTCGTCTTGAGAGGGTACAAAGGATGAGTCAGTCAGTCAATCAGGGCTTTCCTTTTATTAGTATAGAAAAACTTTATTTGGGCCCCGGCAACCCATGAGTGGGAATTTTACATTCTATTTCGCTAATTATCATCGGGAGATTGTACTCAACAACTTCCCAATGTTTCATGCTTCTACCTATATGGGGAATGGAAGAATAAGTGATTTTCAGTTTTTATATAGTTTATATCAGGAAAAAACTACATTAGGGTTCCTGGCCCCCAGTAAGGGATACTTTAAATATTTTTCACCTGCTACCATCGTGAAAGTGAATTTATCAACTCCTCAACGTTTGATGAGTATAGCTTATCGGGAAATAGAAGAATTAGTGTTTATATAAATAATATCAGAAAAAAAGATTTTGGGGCCCCGTCCCCCATGAGTGTGTATTTCAAAATTATTTTACCCCAACTTAGTTAGAGGGTACCCATCAACTTCCCAAAGTTTCATGCTTCTACCTACACGGGAAATAGGAAAATTGGTGATTTTCAATTTTTATAGAGCCCATATAAGGAAGAAATCTTTTTGGGCCTACGCCCCACATGAGCGAGGTTTTTAAAATTCTTTTTCGCCAGTTGTCGTATTTAGAGGGTACCTAACAACTTCCGAAAGTTTCAAGCTTCTACCTACACGGGAAGTTGGAGAGTTAGTGATGTAAGAAAAAACAGTTTTTGGGCCCCCTGCCCCACATGAGCGAGATTTTAAAATTTCTTTTTCGCCAATTGTCGTATTTAGAGGGTATCCTAACAACTTCCCAAAGTTTCATGCTTCTACCTACACGAGAAGTTGGAGAGTTAGTGATGTAAGAAAAAACAGTTTTTGGGCCCCCTGCCCCACATGAGCGAGATTTTAAAAATTCTTTTTCGTCAATTTTCGTAGCGAAAAGGTACCCAACAACTTCTACACGGGAAATAGGAAAATTGGCGATTTTCAATTTTTATAGAGCACATATTAGGAAAAACTCTTTTTGGGCCCCCGGCTCACATGAGCGAGTTTTTAAAAATTCTTTTTGCCAATTTTGTCGATAGTGGGTACCCAACAACTTCCAAAAAGGCTCGTGCTTCTACCTACAGTCAGTCAGTCAGTCAATCAGTGAGTGCTTTCCCTTTTATAAGTATAGACTAGCAATTTGCCCGCGCTTTGCTGCGGGAAGATGGAGTATTAGTGATAAGTGAGTGAGTGCATTAAAAAAAACTATATTTTGGCTCCCAGCGCCCACCAAGAAATATTTTAAATATTATTTCACCTGCTGGCATCGTGCAAGTGTATTTAAAATATCCTCAACGTTTTATGTGTTACCTATTTGGGAAATAGGAAAAATAGTGCTTTTCAATTTGTATATAGCACATATTTGGAAAAAAAACACGTTTTTGAGGTCCCGGCCCCAATGAGTGTGAATTTTAAAATTATATTACGCTAATTTTTGTCGTGAAAGGGTACCAAACAACTTCCTAAAGTTTTATGCTTCTACCTACATGGGGAATGGGAGAATTAGTGATTTTTTATTTTTATACAGTTAATATTAGGGAAAAACTACATTTTGGCCTCCCAGCCCACAGTAAAGAATGTTTTAAATAATTGTTCACCTGCTACCATCGTGGAAGTGTAGTTAACAAACCCCAAAGTTTCATGCGTTTGTCTATTTGGAAAATAGGAGAATGATTGATTTTCAAATTTTTATAGCACGTATAAGGAAAAAACACGTTTTTTTTTTGGTCCCAGGCTCTCATGGGCGTGCATTTAAAAACTATTTTACGCTAATTATCGTCGTGAGAGTGTACCCAACAACTTCCAAAAGTTTTATGTTTTTACCTACACGATGAATTGTGGAATTTGTGATGAGTCGGTTTTTAATATAATAAAAAATTATATTTGGGCTCCCGGCCCCCTGTGAGTGGAAATTTACCATTCTCTTTCGCCAACTTTCATCGCGAGATTGTACTCAACAACTTCCCAAAGTTTCATGCTTCTACCTAAATGGAGAATGGGGGAGTTAGTGATGTGTAGTTTTTATATAGTTTATATTAGGAAAAAAACTACATTTGGCCCCCCGGCCCCCAGTAAGAGATATTTTAAAATATGTTTTCCTCTGCTACCATCGTGAAAGTGTAATTATCAATACCCCAACGTTTCATGAGTCTACCTACTCGAGAAATAAGAGAATCAGTGATTTTCAATTTTTTATAAATCTCATATAAGAAAAAAAAAGTTTTTGGGGCCCCGCCCCCCATGAGTGTGTATTTCAAAATTCTTTTACACCAACATTTGTTTCATGCTCCTACCTACACGGAAAATGGGAGAATTAGTGATAAGTTGGTTTTTAATATAAGAAAAAATATATTTGGGCCCCCGGTATCCAATTAGAGGGAATTCTAACATTCTTTTTGCCAATTGTCGGGAGCTTGTACTCAAAAAATTTCAAAAGTTTCATGCTTCTACCTATATGGGAAATATGAGAATTAGTGATTTTCAATTTTTATATAGCTCATATAAAGAAAAAAATGTTTTAGGGGCCCCGGCCTCCATAAGTTGGAAATTTAACTTTCGCTTTTGCCAATTATCATCGGAAGCATGTACTCAAAAAATTTACAAAGTTTCATGCTTCTAACTATAAGGGAAATAGGAGAATTAATGATTTGCAATTTGTAAATAGCTCATATAAGGGGAAAACAAGTTTTATGGGGCCCCATTTTTTTTTTGGGGGGGGGGGGGCTCCCGTACCTCTATGAGTGGGCATTTAACATTCTCTTTCGCCAATTATCATCGGGAGATTAAACTCAACAACTTCCTAAAGTTTCATGCTCTCCACCTACATNAAAAAATGTTTTGGGGGCCCCGGCCCCCATTAGTTGGAAATTTAACATTCTCTTTTGCCAAATATCATCGGAAGCATGTACTCAAAAAATTTACAAAGTTTCATGCTTCAAACTATACGGGAAATAGGAGAATTAATGATTTGCAATTTGTAAATAGCTCATATAAGGGGGAAAAAGTTTTATGGGGCCCCATTTTTGGGGGGCTCCCGTACCTCTATGAGTGGGCATTTAACATTCTCTTTCGCCAATTATCATCGGGAGATTAAACTCAACAACTTCCTAAAGTTTCATGCTCTCCACCTACATGGTGAATTGAAGAAATAGTGATTTTTAGTTTTTTAATTTGGGCCCCCAGCCCCCCAGTAAGAGATACTTTAAAAATTATTTCACCTGCTAGCATCGTGAAAGTGTATTTATAAACTCCCCAACATTTGATGAGTCTACCTACTCGGAAAATAGGAGAATTGGTGATTTTCAATGTTTATGTAGCTCATTTAATGAAAAAATCGTTTTCGGGGCCCCAGCCCCCATGAGTGGGAAATTTAATAATTTTTTTGGCCAATTATCGTCGGAAGCATGTACTCAAAACATTTCTTAAGTTTCATGCTCTACCTACACGGGAAATAGATGAATTATTGATTTTCAATTAGTATATATATCTTATATTGGAAAAAAAAAACAGTTTTGGGCCCGGCCCCCATGAGTGTAAATTTCAAAATTCTTTTTCGCCAATTTTTGTCGTAAGAGAGTCTCCAACAACTTCTTAAAGTTTCATGCTTCTACCTACACGGGAAGTTGGAGAATTACTGATGTAGGCAAAAAAAGTTTTTGGGCCCCCGGCCCCACATGAGTGAGATTTTCACAATTCTTTTTCGCCAATTTTCGTAGTGAGAGGGTACCCAACAACTTCCCAAAGTTTCATGCTTCTATCTACACGGGAAGTTGGAGAATTAGTGATGAATCAGTGAGTGAGTGAGTCAGTCAGTCAGTGAGGGCTTTCCCTTTTATTAGTATAGAAGATGAGGAGTGGGACATGTGTGATATAGTTTCATCTTTGACATATAATAACCATTATGTACAGGGTGAAAGTAATTATAAGTCTATTTTCATAGTTGCTTGAAGTAAGTGTATTTTTAACCTGAAGGCTTGAAGTCTTGCCAGGATTCACCTGTGAATTCTTGTGTTTGTTTACAAACTTTGCACGTTACCATCACCCAAATAGTTCATGTAAATGTGCTATTCCATAATAATTCATACAAGTGAATCTGATAAAATCACTACTGGCTTCATTACATGAGGATCATCCGAGACAAAACTGAGATAAAATAAGTTTAGAACCTAATTATCAATGTGTACATGTTTGGGAACAAAGAATTGAGTTACATAATCTGTAAGCAACTAGGTTTTATGAGAGCCGACCAACATGGCTAGTGCATACAATCAGTGCACCAAACAAAACGGCTAGTGCATACACTCAGTGCACCAAACAACATGGCTAGTGCATACAATCAATGCACCAAACAAACGGCTAGTGCATACAATCAGTGCACCAAACAAACGGCTAGTGCATACAATCAGTGCACCAAACAACACGGCTAGTGCATTGTGTGTGTATCTGCTTGATTGAAAGATTGTATGTGCTTGTGTGTCTATTTGTTTGTTTGTGGGATGAGGTATAATTTGGTTTCTAAAAATACTGAAACATTCGCATTTTTTAAATTTTTGTTAGAATACTTCCAAAGACTCATCTATAAAAAAAGAAATCCGCAGAAACAAGGCAAAACTCTTCGTAACACCGAACATCTTTCTAGTTGTGTTCAAGGTCGTCTATGATTTGATGTTATCAGCTTCACGTGTTCTCAAATTGCTCATGTGATCCCCAGAAATAAGTGCACCTCCGTTACATTTGATCTCAAGTTGACAAGTGGAGTCAATACTTGATCTAAATGTAAAGAAAAGAAAAGGCGGGATATTTTAGGAAGTAGTTTTAAAAAGACAAATCCAAGCTGAAATTATTTTTAAATAACTTATATAAACTCGTAGCACCTTCTTGCCTGTCTCAAAATTAATAATAATAATTTTTTTTAAATACACAAAATAAAAAAAACAAAAGAATAAACAAAAAACTTTGGATCGATTTTAACCCATTTCCTGGTATCCTCTCCAGCTGAAAATTTGCAGGCAGACTCGTGTCGACGATAAAAATGATATGTCAAAATTTCATATCGATTTAATGTACTGTAATTAAACCGATGAATTTCTAGATCACCGGGTTCTTTGGATTTCACCGCAGCTAAGTTTCTAATTTTTCTTTTTATTTTTAATATTCGTTTTATTTGTGTATTGTATGTCCGTTGAAAAAGGCTATTTGCCGAAACGTTCGCTGTTTTGTTACGTCCTGACAGGCTAACCCTTACCTTGTTTACGTCTTTTCCATTTAATTTTTATAAGCCTGATTGCAGTCTCACCCCTCATTTTGTATCTCTATGTAACATATAAATGTTTATGCTAGTCCAATGCTAGTCTGTCGCGTGGTGCGTATTATATTGAACATTAACAATACTTTCAGTTGCGTCTCATACATATAGGATTTATAGTAAAAAAAAAATTGTGTTTTTTTTACGGCTTTTATTTATGAATATATTTTTAGCCACGAAGCTTGGCCATTTTCTTCAAGAGGGAAGTAGAAAAGTTTTTTGTTTTTTTTAAATTAAATTTTTTGTGAAAAATATATTAACTGCAATTTGTAGATATCAATTGTTTTGTTTAGTTTCAGAATTATTGATTTAAAATTGCTGTTTTTGTAATCTAGAATAATTTCCCATGAATAAAAAAAAACAACTGATTTTTTTTGTTGGAAATTGCGTTTTAATACTCATTCGATTTTTTAATACTTGTTTTTACTTTGCACACAGATCAACAAACCACAAAGGGGACATTAGTTGGGGTAGATATAGATTTTCTGGATATTTGTACTATTTTTTTATCGTGAAGGTAGTACATAGCAAGGACTGAGATCAACGCTATTAATATCTACAAGTACACTTTCCCCTGTCAAAGCCAAACACCGACCATACATCAGCACACGTTGGTCGGGGTGCATGAAACCCAGACCCTAGACCTGGAAGGTAAAGACCTAGAGTACAGACACTACAACTCAAAGGTGGGTGCCATGAAAATGAAAGACTTGCGTACCTACACTACAACTACAACAAAATGGTGGGTGCCAGTTGTTTTCAGCAAGTCATCGTTACGAGGCTGTCTTCCTGGCATGCTGCCCCAGACTTGAGGTGGCCTCCCCTGTCTTCAATAACGAAATCTTAAGTTGTCGAGTTTTCTTTCTTTCTTTCTTTTTTATTTTTTCTTTTCTTTTCCTTTTACATAATGTTTAATTTAAATCTTCTAGTGAGTTCTTAGAGTGTTTGCATTTTCTTACTGATAAAGTTGACCTTGTTTAGGAGAGCTCTCTCATTTTGTCTTCAAGTTAGCTCGCGGTATATTATAGTTTTCCACATCTCCCGAAGCCGTTTCTGTCTTATGTCCTTTATCATCCTCTCTAAACTTTTCCAATGTATAATTTATTCTTTCTCGTTACTCTCTTTTTCTCTTGTCTAGCTCTATTTATTTATGTTTTCGAAATCTCCTCAGTTTGACGCCATTCACTAAATCTCACATACCTTTCGCAACTATATAGATTTTTCCACCTTCCTTTACTTTCTTCCATTTCTCTCTCTCTCTCTTTCTCTCTCTCTCTCTCTCTCTCTCTCTCCCTCTCTCTCTCTCTCTCACACACACACACACACACGCACACACACATACTTATATACACACGCACATCACACATACGCATACACACACATACACACAATCAAACTCACACACACAACACACACACGCATACATATACACATACAAATAATCAAACTGACACACACCATCCACACACACACCATCCACACACGCACACTCTCTGACACCTACAGACACATTTCCTTGATGATTCAGCTGATCCCATCAATAGGTCTATAAACCGATGTAACCCGACTGTTGTAAAAACCTTCAAAGTGTTCAACGGTAACACTGCCTCACAGAAATAATAAAAGTTCTCAACGTTTTTTAAAAATAATTTTTGTCTCGACCATTTAACTGACTCAAATTAACGTAATACTGAAACACTAAAACAATATCTGTTTAGATAAAGAAAACCAGATTACCCCCGAAAATTTGTTTCAGACTTAATGCTCGTGTGACCTATTAATAGTTTTCAGCCATGAAGCGACAATGCGTATTGAAAGATGTCCCAATGTTCCCTCTGAGGTTCGTTGGTCCGTGTGCAAAGTTAAAGAAAAATCGTGTGCAAAGTTGCACAGCATCCGTTTTTTTTTTTTTTCAATATTTTTTTTAATTTACTGCGTGGTAATTTTAAAAAAATGCTCGGCGTCGGTTTGATAGCTGCGTGGCCACGCAGCCTAAAGGCAACGTTGATTAGTACACCATTGTTACATAAAAAAATTGTGTAGTAGTTATTTCATTCCACAATTTTAAAGTTCTACAATGACTACACACGTTAAAATGCTGAAGCGTTATACTTCCGTCAAATTTATTCGTGCGGAACTTTGAGACCGCGGTTGGAGTATGTGGCCCTGGCCCAGTTGATCACACAAACTTTGGTTGGCCCTGGCCCAGTTCATCACACAAACTTTGGTTGGCCCTGGCCCAGTTCATCACACAAACTTTGGTTGGCCCTGGCCCAGTTGATCACACAAACTTTGGTTGGCCCTGGCCCAGTTGATCACACAAAATTTGGTTGGCTCTGGCCCAGTTCATCACACAAACTTTGGTTGGCCGTGGCCCAGTTCATCACACAAACTTTGGTTGGCCGTGGCCCAGTTCATCACACAAACTTTGGTTGCCCATCCGACATCTTAACCTACGCCGCACCCCCCCCCCCTTTTTTTGCTGTTGTCAGCACCAACCACTCACACAATTCCCAGCGCCTTCATACCCAAACCACCGACAGAATATCAATGAAGTCAATGAAGTTGTCTGGGTCATGTCTGGTAGCTATGTACACACGGCCACTAGAACAACTATTCCTCTAGGCATCTACTGTCACCTACATAATACAAAGTTAACGCGGCAAGAAATGACATTGAAAATGAAAGTTTTGTTACACGCCATAATAACAACGTAACAACCGTCAATCAACACATGTTCCGCAGTATTCTTCCTCCTTCTGTCGGGTCATGAGTCATCATCTATTTATAGTTGCATGTCGCGGCCTTTATTTCCAGGGAAGGGAAAAAAATCAATATTTTGGAACAGGTCCAAAAATTTGTCCGTCTCACGATGACTCGGCAGATTGGATGAAGTTACAGATTTCCGACACTATAACATTTAAATAGAGCTAAATCCGCCTTGAAACTTAAACTTCTGTCTTTAGACTTATTACAGCTCACTTTTGGAAGCTTTGCCTGATTAATTGTTCACAAACAACGTCTGCTGCTTAGAATCTCTCCGCCAGCTCTCTCGTCCATGCACTTTGTACAAACCTTTTCATATTGAGTCATAAATAGCAAAGACTTAACCCTTACAGTACTTCTGGAAGCTTTCCGTTTAAGTCATAGGAGTAGATATGAACAGGTGTTTGTACACATTTCAATTTTGTTCTGTAATGTAAGGGAAGACATAATGGCGTTAAAACTCAAGTTGTGTGTGTTGTGAGAAAGGCATCAATACAGCCAGGAAAAAAAGGAGAAGTCTCATTCATACCTTGTTTATTTGATTCTTTGTTAAAACGCAACCTAACTGTTTGTAGGGTACCCTTCGCGATTGTGCTTACAAGCAAATCAGATAATGATTGTGACAATATACAATTTTGGTTTATAAAAGGTAGGGCGGTTGTAGCTATAGACGTGTGTAAGATAGGGTGGTTGTACCTATAGACGTGCTTAGGGTAGGGCGGTTGTTGCTATAGACGTATGTTAGATAGGGCGGTTGTAGCTGTAGACGTACTTAAGGTAGGGCGGTTGTAGCTATAGACGTACGTAAGGTAGGGCGGTTGTAGCTATAGACGTACATAAGTTAGGGCGGGGGTTGCTATAGACGTATGTAAGATAGGGCGGGGGTTGCTATAGACGTACGTAATGTAAGGCGGTTATAGCTGTACATGTTTGTAACGGAGGGCGGTTATAGCTGTACATGTATGTAACGGAGGGCGGTTGTAGCAATCTAAGGGTGAGAGTTTGTAGAGGTAAATTTAGAAGGAAGTCATTTATGAAAATATTATAGATTTCTATCCAATCAATGGGTACAGCTCGGCTTTAGGGGATGTGGGGCGGCATCGACCTGAAATCGCTGTATGACTGCAGTTGGTGATTGACTGTATGACTGCACTTATTTATTGTTGGATGATTGTAGTAGGTTTATTGCTGGATGATTGTAGTAGGTTTATTGCTGGATGATTGAAGTAGGTTTATTGCTGGATGATTGTAGTAGGTTTATTGCTGGATGATTGTAGTAGGTTTATTGCTGTATGATTGTAGTAGGTTTATTGCTGTGTGATTGTAGTAGGTTTATTGCTGTATGATTGTAGTAGGTTTATTGTTTTATGATTGTAGTAGGTTTATTGTTGTATGATTGTAGTAGGTTTAACATCCAGACAGTGATTTATCAAATGAAAACCAAAAGTTTCGAGTTCTTGATATATTTGGCTTTCATTGTAATCTCCGCAACATCTGGTTTCTGCACAATTTGTGTTTACATTGAAAATATCGCTCATTGAATGCTCTCTACCGCAAAACTGTCAAAATTATATAGTAGTTAAATAACACTTTGACTTCTGGCCGGATAGTTTACAACCGTGAACCTCTGATTTGATTTAAATAACACTTTGACTTCTGACCGGATAGTTTACAACCGTGAACATCTGATTTGATTTCAATAACACTTTGACTTCTGACAGGATGGTTTACAACCGTGAATATCTGATTTGATTTCAATAACACTTTGACTTCTGACCGGATAGTTTACAACCGTGAACCTCTGATTTGATTTCAATAACACTTTGACTTCTG
>MUZC01001015.1:15746-51660 GCA_002072015.1 Radix auricularia
CAACTTCCCAAAGTTTTATGCTTCTAGCTACACGGGAAATAGGAAAATTGGTGATTTTCAATTTTTATAAAGCCCATATAAGGAAACAATCTTTTTGGGCCCCCGGCCCCACTTGAGAGATATTTTTTTAAAACTTTTTTTGCCAAACTTTGTCCACAGTGGGTACTCAGCAACTTCCCAAAGTTTCATGCTTCTACCTACACGGGAAGTCGGAGATTCAGTAATGTAAGCAAAAAAAGTTTTTGGGCCCCCGGCCCCACATGAGTTAGATTTTAAAAGTTCTTTTTCGCCAATTTTCGTAGTCAGAGGGTATCCAACAACTTCCCAATGTTTCATGATTCTACCTACACGGGAAGTTGGAGAATTAGTGATGAATCAGTCAGTCAGTCAGTCAGTCAGTGAGGGCTTTCCCTTTTATTAGTATAGATAATACCGCATTGCGACATAGAAACGATGACGGAAAACGTGCACCTTTTACAGTAACATTATAGCAACATAATAAGAGGTAAGACTGTTATACAAGTCTTAATATAAAATATACGTCTTGACACCTATAAGGAACTTGACAGGAGGGTGTCCTTCAATCAATATCGTCCGTAAATATGGGATCTAGATTTTGATTCACTTACCATAGCCTATGGTAAGTGAAACAAAATCTAGATCGAAATTTAAAGTCTAGAATAGCGTTTTTTTTATTTAATACAATTTTCTCCTGAATCCATAAATGCTTACTTAAATGCTATAGGACCAAATACTTTTTGAATTATGATTAAGGTTTATTATAATTTTTTTACATTTCTAAGCTACACAACCCCCTTTTCAGTCCATGGTTGACTCTAGGGCAAGTGAAGTAGCGTTCACAAGTTTATTAAGCAACTACTAACGAGCAAGGATTGTGTGGCCAGCACATTGCCCCAGGGGCCAGTACCGATGCTTTAACTCATGACTGGCGCTCTTGCCACGTTCTGGCAGTCCAGCGCACTACCACTTAGAACACCGCGGTCCTAATTTGTAATCTGTGTTTCTAATTATTTATCCTGATATCTTGACATCGTTGCAATAAAAAGGTGATACGTAATATTTGTAAAAAGTAGTTTCAAATGTTTTAAAAGCGCGGGGCCCAAGGCGGTTGCCTAGTTCACTTTCCCAAAGACCGAGGCTGTAAATGTATTTCAGAAAAGTACAAATTAATTATAATTACTGGAAAATAGTTAAGTTTGCATTGCAACAATAGCTCATTACAATAAACGAACAATACATTAGAATTTTGAAAAAAAATATTAAGACGTTATTGTAAAAAAAAAAAAAAAATAAAGACTATTAACAAATTACAAAATATTAATATAATTTGAAAATTCAGAGGCTCAGACACTTTAGTATCAGAATTTATAATCCTTAAAAAATATTTGCTGGTAGAAAATACTGTAATTTAAAAAAAGAAAAAGAAAAGAAATTTTGGGCAAAAGTAATCAAAATAAAATTTAAAAAGCAATACTGTTACGCAAATCATTGTAAACTCTTTTAAAAAGCTAAACGAAACTCTCAAAATCACTAATAACCTCTGGTCCAGATTTTCTCATTTTCCAAACAAACTCATGGCATGGGGTCTCTTAACAGCAATAACAAAAATGGCAGATGAGATGAGAGGTTAAACATGCTTAGAGATTACAGACTATTTTATTTTATTTAAATTCTTTTTTTTTTTAAAAAAACGCTTTCTTTTCTTCTCAGGAGAAAAATGTCTTTCTCCGTTTCAGAAACCAATCAGTGTGCCAGTCTTGGACCGACCAATGAGCCAGCCAAGCGATTAATGCAAGGTATTCCGATTAGCTGAGAGAGATCAAAGGAATCTTCGAAAGGTAAAGAAAAATAGGTAGGGGGTATTGCTACACTAAGATATCAGATAACTGACTGGAGTCGGGAGTCTGGCAGATTTTGTTGGGGGTCGTAGAGGGGAAAGTTGTCGTTACATTGGTGGAAACAGTGATGTGATTCTTCACATAACATACATTAAGGGCGAGATCATAAAGCATACACTCTGAGTGGTCTTTTTTAAATGATACACAATTAATATACTTAATTTATCTTAGCCGGAAATAAACTTTTCTACTTCAACAACGTGCTTTTAGAGTTTTAAGGTACGCTGGTATCAACAAAAGACCATTGGATTTTATCCCAGGCTGCTCCTTTACCGGACATCTTTGTGGAAAAAAGGGATACATAAGCATATCTATAAAATACACTATTAATATAAATAAATGATGGACATAAATGTTATTAATCAATACAAGGCTACTTCAAGGCATATGGGTGTCCTTATCGAGAATATCAGTCTTGGTGTCTTTCAACATTTTATTTACTAGAAGTTAAGTTACAATTTATTGCAATGTATGTTCGCGACTTATAATTTGGCCAGGCTTACTCATAATGTATTTTCCAATGACCCACTATTTGAATCACTGTGACTATTTAAAACTAATCCATTAATTTGTTCCCATTTTATCTTAATGAACATCAGAATACTCGCAGACGATTGTAAATTTTTGACGGCCTTCTAGGTTTAGAAATTTTAAATTTTGTTGGGAGGGCGATGGTGGCGTGTGAGAGGGAAGGAGTTTTTCTTCTCCCACCATTAGAGAGTGCTCAGGGCAACCGTTTCTTGGCGTAAACAATGAGCGACGAGTTCTGCCAGATTTCTTCAAAGGGAAGCGTTGTCAGATTATTTTCAACAATATTTTTGCTTGAATAGTGATGCCAAATAGTCTCATCGTCTGGGACTCACAAGAACATGAAGGGCTGAGTATGTCGAGGTGGGCGGATCGTATTTCAGCCCAGATCATAGCCAACCGAGACAGCTCATGGATTCTTCTGATTTGTTTTTTGGTTTTGTTTTTTAAATGCTTTCTTATTTCATATACTACCAGTTGCATAAATAAGTAGTTCAAATAAGATGAAAGAAAATTTATTTTAAATACTTTTGAAGGTCTACAACCTCTTTGTGGTACAATATCGCGGGGCGAGTTTTTACGCAGCAAAACAACCGCTACAAATAGATTTAAGCATCTGAGAGTGAAATTCTGTTAAAATCAAAGAAACGAAAATCGCTTAGGGAATTTATTTCAAAATAGCGCTATCTCTTTAACAATGAACAATAATTATTGAACATTCTTTTTTTGCAGACAAATTCACACTGTCCTTTAACGTGCTAAATGTTTTTAAATCTTATTTATTTATTGTTGTTTTGTGTGCGTTATTTTTTTTATTTAAAAAAAAAAAAAGAAAATTTTGTTTGTTTGTTTGTTTTTTTGTTTGTTTTTGTTTGTTTGTTGGAGTGGGGATATTATTGCTTATCTCAAAAACCCACTTCAGGATATCCTTCGCATATTTGAAAATTGGTATGTACGAATTTTTAAAAAAATCAACATTTTATGAAAGAAAATCCTTCTCACAAACATTCAATTAAAAGTAAATGCTAAATGTCTCCTCAAATCGTTCAAGCTGTGTCACATAAATCGCAAAATAAATCCGTGACCGTCAGGTTAATAACTCTATAGATATGTTTGTTCTCACCACGTGACCAGAGATAAGGGTGACCGAAACGCGAACTGTGTTTACCACCTCAACCAATGAAGCGGCGACTTGTGACGACATCGTGCGCGGTCGTACGTCAGAAGTCAGTTCAACGATAAATTAATGAGCAGGAATCTCTAATTCTCATACATTGGCACATTTGAGGTCCTCGATGCGATCCTATAGTGTTTATGCCACGCGTTTTATCCCTTTTCAAACAGTCTTCATGTAATGTATTACGGACAAAGAAAATGGAGCGCTGTTACTAACAGTATATCTATATCGGGGTAGTTACATGCGGCTATTTTACCTGAATGACAACATAGGAGTGCATGGGGTGTGAACACAACGTGACACGTTGGACTGCAATGTCAGGAAGCTACCCTCCAGGATAAACTGTACGGTGGACTGAGCCAATTGACAGCCACAGCGCAATACATCCCGGATATAGGGCTTGTGATCTAAATCCACCTTCAAAAGGTTTTGAGAACACAGACTAAGAAGAAGGACTGAGCCGGAGAGAGTTATTTCCAGTTTGGGGGTCTTCTCTAGTCGAAGTAGTCGTCCAGCGGCGCCTTTATGTCATCCTATAATCTACTTATATCCATATAATATCGCTATTTTAAATTATCGATATTATATTTTACACTTTAGAAGTGACGATTTAATTTGAGAAAAACATCTCTTGGAATAGCGTCATTTAAAATTGTAATTTCTAAATCTGCCAGCAATGTGACACTTATCTTCCGAGTGTCAGATAATCCGTCAGCTGTGTTATGCCATGTTTGAATGTCGACTTACTACTGACTTATTTGGCTTGATTAAGTGCCGTCAAATACGAATGTGGGTGAAATGGGCTCGTGACACATATTCCAAGACAAATGGAAGAGCAAAGAGTGAAAGGCCCGATTGCTCTGCATATCATTTGCTGGTATTTAGCAGCAAATGACTGAAACTTATGGATGTCTGACGCTTAAAGTCCATAAACTACAACGCGTCCATGGCCCTGAAGCACCGGCAGCTCAGTTTCTTATTAAGATAAATAGGGTAAGTTATGAAGAACGTGTCTAGATTAACAATAATATTTGCTTCGACTAAATAGAAACATTTAGTTGACTCGTCTCTCCCAGAAGTGGTTAGCCTCTACGCGGCCTGGGAGATGAGTTAGGTTGTAGAAGTGGCTGCGACCCCAAACCAATAACAACGCGCCATCGCCAAAACACGTGCACTGGAACCTTTCGAAAAACGAAAGGGTGGGTATGGCCTCACCGTGAGGCCCGGTGCTGGGTGTGGAAGCAGGCCCACACCCAACAATGCCGGAAGGAATGCCGAAGACCGGACGACTCTCTGGGCAAGGGACGAGACGCATACGGACCGTCCTTAATGAGTTGAAGATGTCTGCCTACACCATCTCATCTCTATTCTATGGTTAAATCAAAATCGAAAAACGCAGGTCCTGGAACGGATCTTCTAAACCCCCGCTCGGCGGATGGTGGTACGTCGGGTGTGCTGGTTACCACACATCTTGCAGGCGTGGTGACGGACGACAGTCTACGTCCAAACGATCAACTGGCGACTGACCGTCATGGTATGGGTGCGAAGGGCCATCATGAACAAGTCCTAGTTGTTTTGCAATTGAATGTCTGTGTCATAAGGCAAAAGGCGCACGAAATAACCAAAGTGCTCTACGAACGGAAGGTAGATGTGGCACTATTCGACGTCTAGCAAAGCGAAAGGTTTTCCCGACCGTGGTGGTCTTCACCGAATCTCGGTTTCGCTCGAGACCGTGGGTCGATCCTCTCTGGAGTCCAAACCGGTCAATGTCATTCTGGAGATATTAGGTGAAATTCTAGCACGTGGCGGCATAGAAATTCTACAGTATATCGCTGGGCACTGTGGCGAGGTACACTCAGATAGGGTCGATATGCTAGCGAAGGAAGTAATCAGACACTCATAACACGGATGAGGAATTTTCATTGTCCAATATGAAGCTACCTGTATAAGTTTGACAACAGAAGGGAACTGACCTGTCGGCTTTGTGGTTACCCTGAAGAGATATTGACCCACGTACTAGAAGGTTGCCCCGAGTGATTGTTAGTGAATTGAGTAATTCAATATGGCTCATCGATGATGAAAGCTTCTCTTGTTGAATTTTTAGAACATGGTTCTACTATGCCGGTTTCCTCTTGTCATTGACTGCATCATGGAATTTTCTACAGAAATCTACATTTACCCAATATGTAAGGTATGCATTGACCTGAGTACACCATTCAGTAGTAAATATACTAATGCCACTCCAAAGCTATTAGTAGAATTCAATAATCGATTTTCAAACCATAAAATCACCAAAAATAGAAAGTTTCACACGGCTTAGTAAGCAAATTCGATTGTTTCTTTGAAACCAATCTAAACAATTATAAGAGTCAGATGGTATTAACATGTTTCTTTGAAACCAATCAAAACAATTATAAAAGTCAGATATTGTCAAAATGTTTCTGTGAAACCACTCTAAACAATTATAAGAGTCATAGAGTGTCAAAATGTTTCTTTGAAACCAATCAAAACAATTATAAAAGTCAGATATTGTCAAAATGTTTCTGTGAAACCACTCTAAACAATTATAAGAATCATAGAGTGTCAAAATGTTTCTTTGAAACCAATCTAAACATTTATAAGAGTCAGAGAGTCTCCAGTGTCTTCATACAAAACTTTATTTTTTAATTTTATTTTAAAAAAAAATAATTTAAAAACTATCTTAAAAGCCCAAGCTGTTTATAAAATTACGTCAAAGAAAACACGTTTTACCACAAAAGTTAAGTTACGGCTTTAGCAGAAATGGGAATTTAATTTAAAAAATGAAAATGCACGCAGAAAACAAAAACGTATAGAGCAAAGAAGTTTTAGAAAAGAAGTTAGATTATTAAGTAAGGTAAACAAATGCAATACAACATTTTTATTCACAATTTGGTTTATTAAAAAACTAAATCTATTTTTTTTGGTGTTAAAATAATGGTAGATATATCATGATTTTTAAAGTCTTCGATAACTTCTATTGAATTTTTTTTATTCGGTTGGGTAAATTTAAATTAGGATTTTACCCAATCTAATTCAAAGTTTTTCCTTAATTAGAAAAAAAAAACCTTAGCGTCCAATGGCCGATCCTACGATACATGTTTTAGAAATAAATGTAAAAAATGAAAAAAAAAATATGGCGCCTATCCTTGCTAGGGCAGACGGTGGAACATTTCTTTGAGAAAACATTCTCTTGTCTTTGAGCTTGTTCTAAATCCGCTAATGAGATCGCATAGGTAGGGACTGTTGTCCCTGATCAAAGAAACACAAACCAAATATTTTTTTTTTTGTGTGTGCGCCCAGCATTAAAAAAAACGCCAAATAAAAACAAAATTTTTAAGCTTAAATCGATTTAAAAAAAAAAAAAAAAAAAAAAAAAAAAAAAAGAAAGAACTGTTGACCCAGGAAACGATAATTGGCAAAGTCACAAAGGGGGATAATACCAAGGTGCGTCGTGAATAAAAAAAACCATTTGCGTTATTTTTGTAATTTTTGTTCTTCTTTTAACAATGCCGTAGGGGGTGGGGGTGGGGGCGCGCTAGTGTGAAGGGAAGACAACTCTAATAGGAAGGTGAGTAAACATTTATTTGGTGGGAAGGGAAGACAATTATAATAGGAAGGTGAGTAAACATTTATTTGGTGAAAAAATAAATTCACCGATCTCAGCTGGCAATAACCTTTACGCTATCCATCAACTAACGGGGATTCTCAGAATATCTCTTTGAAAGGGGTTTAAAATATGCATAAACCAGTTAAATAGAGTGTGACAGATGGCACATATTACACTTATTTACTAACAATTTCTCATTGGTGACGCTGGACTTTTAATGGCTTATTTCGTAATTATCTTTTATTGGTCGCATTTTTCAATTTCCTTTCAGCAATAAAAGAAATAATTTTATTTACCAATTAAATTAACTTTATACAACGACTATTAATTCTGTTTTCTAGTTTATGGAACAGCAACCTGGTTGATTATACATTTCTCTTCAAAACAAACAAGTCAAAATAAATTATTATGGAACTATTATATATATATAAATACTTTAATGAAGGCCATCAAACACGGTCTATTTCCAGTTTGAGAAAAGCTGCAGTCATTGTCTATAGCAAGCATTTGTTATTTTGTTTCGGCGGGTGTACGTATGTTTGGGGCAGTGTTGGGAGAGAGTTTATTTTTGTCTGATCTCCATGCGCACCCCGCTAGGTAAACTATGGTGTCGTCTGGTGCTGACTGGTGCGAACTGATGCTAACACCCGGGGCAATGTCTCGTTATTGTTTCTTCTAATCGTTCTATCAGTTAGTGAGGAGGAAAGATATAAAAGATAACTTTGGACTTATAATATAATCAACCCCATGTTTTTAATAAATCAAGTCGAAAGATATTTACCAACATTGAAAAGAATATGTATCGAACTTGTATTTTTTTCTTCATCCAAGTAGATGTATTTGCTAAAGAATTGAGTGATTAATAGCCATGAAAACTAGCTGATTTTTAGCGCATTTTCGAGAAGTCGAATGCGCTATTGCACCCGTTTTGTCCGTCCGTCCGTCCGTCCGTCTGTCATCACCTTTGATCTCAGCATCCATAAGTCCTAGACCCATGAGGTATATATGTATTTTGTATGTCCTGACCTGCCATTTGTGCATCAACACTCAGTTACTCGATCCGTTAAAAAACCCCGTTAAAACTACCAAAAAATATTTCGAATCGAGAGGTAACACTAGCGCAGGGAACGGCCGCCATTGCCGGAAGTCGATTAACATAGTATTTCAAGCATTCAAGAGTGGTGCGAAGGCGTGCAAAAGAATTAGTTTGTTTTTTTGTTTGTTTTTTTTGTTGACGTCATTAGAATGTGCGTAAAAGTTTAGAGAGTTTTACGTCATCATTTGTGGTGACTTGTAGTTAGATTAAAGAAAAAATAATTTTTTTTTAAATGTAAAGAAATGACTTTTAAATAAAAAAAAAATGTCAGGTATATTCATTACACAAGAAAATTCATAAAAATATGTCTAAAATCTAAACACAATTACTGATAACTACATAATGCTGATATCTAACATAAGTACTGATACATAATACGAAAATGCGCTAACACGCCCTGAGTTCCAAAAGGGACCAGGCTTAACATGATTTTTTTAAAATGCTTTAAATCTTCCTTCTTGTAATATTTTCTGTCTATAACAAATATCTAATAGAAATATAAATTTGTTTAAAAACAACACAAAAACATTTTATTATTTAGTTCGAATTCAAAAGAAAGCAGCGAATTTATTGTACTAACTGTCAATAAAGCAACAACTTGTGTTTCGCACTCACTATTTAAATTAAGAGAAACAATATTTTCAAAAAAATATTTAAAAAAAAAAACAACAAATACATTTTAAAAAAAACAAAAAAACACTACTATGTTTTTTATTTATATCTAAGCATACATTACGCCGACTTCCAAAATGTACAGAGCTTTTTATATTTGTATACCTTAAAACCGACCGCTAGTCAGTGTCTCTTGTATTCTATATTATATAAAGACTGCCTAATTCTATGCTAGTCTTATCACTTTATTTTACAGTTATCCCCCCCCACACCTTTTTTTATCTCTTCTAATATATTTTCACGTCTTGGTATCTCCTTAATTTTTTTTTTTACATAAAAAAGTCAACCTTTGATATTTTGTTCACAATTAATTTTAAGGGATTTATATGATATTAATTTTGTTCGAGAAAAAAATATTCGTTAAGCCCCTTGATACCAGCGTGATTTTTTCCCCTTTATTTCTTTTCCCACATCACAAGTTTAGAAACCAGTAAAAAAATCTAATCATGAAAGTAATTGGAAGTATTCCTTTCGAGGAACAGAGAATAAGGACAGTCACATTTTGATTTAGGTAATTCACTTTTTTTAAAAATTCGGGCCGATGATTTTATGCTTCAATTATGCTTCAATTTCAATACAAGTTGAGGAATGGTCTTTTAGTCTTTATTTAAACAGTTTGCAAGGATGTAATTTTGTAAATACTTTTAATTTGAAACGATCCAATCTCTGAAAAAAAAAATTATTTGCTCTTTAATTTTTAAAATTATTTTTTTTTAAATTAAAGGTGTAAATCTTTCATTGTTAGCTTCCTGCAATAAACTCCCCCCTCCCCTTAATAGTTAAATATATTTGCAAAACGTCCATTTACCAAGCTCCCCTCATAACTAAGTGTGGCTGCAAAGCTGTAGTCCGGTAAATTTAAAAAAAAAATTGTTTATCTAATCTTAAGTTATACATTACAGACGTTCCTTGTGAACACACAGAAGATAGTTGTATCCTTCGCTTATCTGTGGTTTATGTCTAATCTTGTATTTTATTAATTAGAGTTTTGAATGTTGATAGTGTGTTAGTTTTCCTAGAATGTTCAGGCAATACATTTCAAGCTCGTATTCAAGACAGGAAGACTGATAGTTTGTATCTGCTTGTTCTTGCGTTTGAAACAAAAACAGAACAGTTTTTTTTTTTCGGAAAAAAAAAAATTACAAAGTTTATCTACACCTTTTTGTTTGTTTAGCTGTGTATTTTGTTGTTGATTTATATTTTAAAAAAAAATAATTTCATTCCCAAGTTCTTTTTTTCCCCTAGCACACTAAAGTAAAATGGAAACATTACCGTATAGCAAGTAGTCCCAAGCATAATATCTCTTCAATCCGGGCATTGTGACGTCACGGTGTTTTATGTTAAATTTTGATTATTTTGTTAATAATTTTTTTTTTTGAAAGTGTGACGTACTTTGGGGAGGTGGGTCCGAGATTTGTGTCAGTTTGTGACAGGGGGGAGGGGAAGTTTTAAATAATGGTCAAAAATAGCGTGCACACAAATTAGATAATAACTCCTGATGCGTGGACAAAGAGGCTGAAAGTCAGCTTTAGACAGAACGACTGGTCACTGTGACAATGTTGTTGGCTGTATACATTACGTCACTGTCACCGTACTGTGTGTGTGTGTTTTAAGCACATGACGCGGTGACCTCGTGACCAATACCAATATACACTAATATATATGTGACCAATACCAATATACACTATTATACATGTGACCAATACCAATATACACTAATATACATGTGACCAATACCAATATACACTAATATACACGTGACCAATACCGATATACACTAATATACACGTGACCAATACCAATATACTCTAATATAAATATGACCAATACTAATATACACTTATATACATGTGACCAATACCAATATACACTAATATACATGTGACCAATACAAGTAAACACCAATATATATACATGTTACAAATACATGTGGTCCGCGTCAGAACAGATTCTAATTTTAAAGTAATAAACTCATTTTTAGAAAAATAAGAAGGTAGATCTACTTGTTAACAAGACTTAACGTCAACTTCTGGCGTGTATACCAAGTTTCAAGCTCTTGATGGGAAGACCATGAATGAAATCACGCGATTTTGGCCGATTTTTAACCACCTCCCCGTTCATCAAACCTTGTCACAAAAATTTAGACCAAAAATTTCCCTCCAACATGACGTCACATAGTTTTGAAACCCACCCCCCTAAAAGCCGTATTTTCTAATTGAAGATAAGCATGTTGATAATAATTTTTTGTCATTTAAATATACATTTAGTGAAGGTCTGCACTCTCGTAAAGCGTGTAAGGCCATGGAAAATGTCATGAAATAAATTGCAAGCAATAAAATATTTAAGTCCCACTTTTATTTAAATTTGCGCGTTTTGATGTGACGTCGAATTTCTTTAACACCCCCCGCGCCCTTTTTTCGTCACACATCGTCACAAATGCATGACACTCCCCACCCACTTTTTTTTCTGATGACGTCACATTAATTTGTCTCCTGTTTCAGGAGTAGACCGAACAAATTTCATGATTTAAATTGTGTTTAAAGTTACAATGACAACTCCTCGAAACTGATGAACATATTCTTGTGAGACTATAATTATATAATGCTAACAGTGCATGGCGATGGAAATATGCACCAATCTTAAGATTGAACAGAAGTGGCGGGGGGGGGGTGGTTTATAATAAATGGGAGGGGGATTGAATTCTGACGTGGAAATATGTAAATGAAAAACAAAATAGAGGAAGAAGAGTATGACAAGAAGGACGTTCATATAATGGGAGCCAAGAAAAATAGGAGAGAAATGATTGCAGGGTCGCCTGTGTGCAGAGAGAGCGCTTGTTATTCGGTTTAACAGGTGCTAATACACGCACGTTGGCCGGGGCCACGCCCCCTTATTATTTATCATAATGATAAGGGGCCACAGGAGACGGAATCAAAGGATTTTCGGGGCTCCCCGCTATCAAAGACAAAATGGCCGCCTCGTAATCTCGCTTCAAAGGGATCGCTTGAGCCCGCTTCAAAGGATGTTGATCTCGAGTCGATTCCATCGCCTTAACGGATTCGATTACTCGGAGTTCAACTATTTCGGAGTTTTCTGTATTTGAAAATAAAGCGAGACGTTTGACCAACAAGGGGAGGAGAATTCAGCATGACTTAAATTCATCTTCTTTTAAACAAACGCGAACTGTGGCTCTTTTTTTTCTCTCTTTTTTTTAAATAACAGTTTGAAAATCCACGATTTTATAATGACTCTGAAACAAAATTATTTTCCAACGTCTGATATCGAAGCCTTAAATACTCCTAAACACGAGTACTCTTGCCGACCAGAATGAAAGATCAACTCCTTACCAGGTTTCGGTGTCCAAACAAGCGTAAAATTGTCGCCTTACACCACCCTTCCCCCCCTACACACACGCACACACACTCACACACTTATATTTTAATTTCTTTTTAATAAACGTGCTGGTAATTGGTGACAAAAGGGTTAACAATTACACGTCTATGGTCTCTCAATCTTTTTAGCTTTTAAAAAAAATGATTATTATTAACCCCTTTTAGCCTTTGGTGTTTCCACGGGGGGGGGGGGGGTTCAACAGTTTTTCTTGTTTTTTTTATTTTTTTATTTTGATGTTAGGATCAAAGGGAGCAAGGATATCCCTTCATCTTCGCACTGAGCTTCAAGTGCAAGCATTTTGCACGGGCCATGATACGCCCAGAGGTCGATGGTGTCTGAGTAAGTGGGGTGGGGGAGGGGCCTCAAAGATCACTGGGATTACCTGACTAAATCGATTGACTAAAGGATTTTTGTTCTTTGAGTCTGTTTGTGTGTGTATGTGTGAGTGTTGTTGTAGACAGGAGTGAGGACCGGGGGGGGGAGTGGTGGTGCTGGAGTGGCATGTACGCCCCAATGAGTGATTGGTTGTCTTTGGTGGTGGTGATGTTTTTGTTGTTCGAGGTGTGGGTGGTTTAGCGTTTTGGGTTTGTGTAGAAAGTAGTGACGTTTGTAGTTCAGTACCGAAGTTTTTCTGGGACATTCCCTTGATTTTATCATTGAGTGTTCCTTGATTTCACTAGCTCTTGGGGTTTTTTCTATAACCACACTTTGAGAAGTCAAGAACACCAGAAAATAGCAGTTTGTTTAACTGGTGATGGTCGAAGTGATGCTCTATAATATATTTAAAGAAACGTCACAATGCACCTTCCTCATTCACCTCCCCCTTCACCTTCCCCATTTCCCCTCTTCTTTCCTATTTTTCTCTCAATTCATACTCCGTCTTTACACTCCTTCTTCACACTCACTCTCTAAACTCCCTCTTTACACTCCCTCTTCACACTCCCTCTTTACACTCCCTATTTACACTCCCTCTTTACACTCCCACTTTACTCTCCTTCTTCACACTCCCTATTTACACTCCATCTTTACACTCCCTCTTCACACTCCCTCTTTACACTCCCTCTTCACATTCCCTCTTTACAATTCCTCTTTATACTCCCTCTTTACACTCCCTCTTTACACTCCCTATTTACACTCCGTCTTCAAACTCCATCTTTACTCTCCTTCTTTACACTCCCTCTTTACACTCCATCTTTACTCTCCTTCTTCACACTCCCTATTTACACTCCCTCTTTAAACTCTCTCTTTACATTCCCTATTTACACTCCGTCTTCAAACTCCATCTTTACACTCCTTCTTCACATTCCCTCTTTACACTCCCTCTTTACTCTCCTTCTTCACACTCCCTCTTTACACTCCCTCTTCACATTCCCTCTTTACACTCCCTCTTTACTCTTCTTCTTTACACTCCCTCTTTACACTCACTCTTCACATTCCCTCTTTACACTCCCTCTTCACATTCCCTCTTTACACTCCACCTTTACACTCTCTTTTTACACTCCCTCTTTACACTACGTCTTCACATTTCCTCTTCAAACTCCCTCTTTACAATCCCTCTTCACATTCCCTCTTCACACTCCCTCTTTACACTCCCACTTCACACTCCCTCTTCACATTCCCTCTTCACACTCCCTCTTCACATTCCCTCTTCACACTCCGTCTTCACACTCCCTATTTACACTCCCTCTTTACACTCCCGCTTTACTCTCCTTCTTCACACTCCCTCTTTACACTCCCTCTTCACACTCCCTCTTCACATTCCCTCTTTACACTCCCTCTTTACACTTCCTCTTTATACTCCCTCTTTACACTCCCTATTTACACTCCGTCTTCACATTCCCTCTTTACACTCCCTATTTACACTCCCTCTTTACACTCCCACTTTACTCTCCTTCTTCACACTCCCTATTTACACTCCCTCTTTAAACTCTCTCTTTACACTCCCTATTTACACTCCGTCTTCACACTCCCTCTTTACACTCCTTATTTACACTCTCTTTTTACACTTCCTCTTTACACTACGTCTTCACATTTCCTCTTCAAACTCCCTCTTTACACTCCCTCTTCACATTCCCTCTTCACACTCCCTCTTTACACTCCCTCTTCACACTCCCTCTTCACATTCCCTCTTCACACTCCCTCTTCACATTCCCTCTTCACACTCCCTCTTCACACTCCCCGCTGTGATGAAAAAAATAGCTATAGGAGAAAAGGTAATCTGCATTCATGCTGCTGTCACAAAGGTGATTGAACTCTACTTGTTTTAGCTGGTGTCACATCCACAGAGTTATCCTGTTTCATTTATCAAACTTACTATCTGCCTTCAAATGATAGACACCATTTTGCTATGTTCTTAACTTTCCGTGGTTCTATGTATGGGCTCACTGGCTCCAAAAGAGGGTCCATTGGTAACAGTATTTCCTTTCAGCCATCAAGATAATTTTCTTCTCTTAAAATTATATTTTTTTAACGAGACGCATTTCAAATTTGTGCTCATAAAGCTTTTGCTTGAAGTTAAAGAGCATCATGAGAGTAGTTAAGAAAAATTAAGCCCAATAAATAAATAAAAATATAAAGACCTTAAGTTGGAAAATGAAAATTGATTTGTTACATTAAAAATGTATATTCCTACGCCCTTTAGCCCTATAGTCCTACGCCCTATAGCCCTATAGTCCTATAGCCCTATATCCCTATAGTCCTACGCCCTATAGCCCAATAGTCATACGCCCTATATCCCTATAGTCCTACGCTCTATAGCCCTATAGTCCTACGCCCTATAGTCCTACACCCTATAGTCCTATAGCCCTATAGCCCTATAGTCCTACGCCCTATAGTCCTATAGTCCTACGCCCTATAGTCCGACGTGTTATAGCCCTATAGCCCTATAGTCCTACGCCCTATATCCCTATAGTCCTACGCTCTATAGCCCTATAGTCCTACGCCCTATAGCCCTATAGTCCTACGCCCTATAGTCCTATAGCCATATAGCCCTATAGTCCTACGCCCTATAGTCCTACGCCCTATAGCCCTTTTATAACAACGGTGGCCAATTCGCGGCTAGCGAGGCCCATGCGGCTCTTATATGTTCGCATTTCGGCTCGCTCACAATTTATGAAAGATAAATTACAAGGATTACTGGAAGATTTCCAAGCCAAGTTTAATGACCCATAGTGCCGCATTGCGGCTCTCCACAATTTTGTAATATTTTAAAATGGCTCTCACTCTCTCAGTTACTACAAGTCTGGCCAACCCTGCCCCCACCCCCACCCCGTAGTATAAAATTTAATACACTTGATACGCAATTAGTTTCGGGATGTAATATTAAAAATCTAACTTTGCAATATCTACATAATTACATCTATCGAAGGTCGAAATTTAGATTAATTTTTGGTTTTTCTTTGTTGCCGTCTATTTTCATTGTAATAAGTAAATATGAAACACGTGAGAGATCAAGGGACTGGACAAGGGAGAGACATAACCGAATTATTTTCGAGCTTCTATGTCCAGCATGTCCTAGTGAGATGTCACCGGCTGTGACAAGTGACAAGGGAGTGAGTTGACAAGTAAGGGTGTGACGTTTTGATGTTGATAATTGTAAATTTATTTTATTCGCTTTCTAGCTTCACATCGGACTGAAAGCCAGCATAACTAATCAAACTAAACATGTATAAGGAAAAAATACTTTTTAAAAAAAAATCAAAACCAGGGTCTTTAAAAACAACTGAGAACCGTGACAATAAAATCTTACAATATTTTTTTTAAAAATATCTTTAAATAATTACAACATTTCTTTCTAGAGAGTTCTGTGTGATTTACTTTAAGTCTTAAGATTTCTAGAATATAGTTTTAATGTTGGCGTCTATTATGTTTTATTAGATAATCTAATACAACCCCCAGGTAGACAAAGGGATAAAAACACTTTTCTTGTTCCGAATGCAAGAACAAACACACAGATGCGTGTAGAGCTACTTCCCGTCCGCATTTCGGAGGTTGTCTGAGAAAACTAGAAAAACAAACGTTCCATCAAAATTAAATACAAATGCATTAACCACGAATAAGCGTAGGACGCAATAATCTTCTGAACAGAACGAGCGTCTGTAAGATATGATCAGATAAGATAGTTAAGTTGAGGCATCCATGTATGCCTGGAGGTCATTTTCTAATATGCTACGCATGTAAATAATAATTGAATAAACTTTGTATTTAAAGATGATACATGGCTCAAAGAAAATGTATAGGTTTTGATCAATATTGTCTTGCTTGGCCAATAAGATGGTCAAGTGGCAACGCGCTCGATTAGCGTCCCGTTGGTTACTGGTTCGAATCCATGCGAAGGGAAAGATTTGTTCCTGGGGCCTAGGTCGTCCCGAGTCCACCAATCTCCGAATGGGTACCTAACATTAGTTAGGCGGCTGGGTAAAGCGTGGAACCCTCATAGCCGTGGCCTGTGAACGCTGCATCACTTGCCAACAGATCATCCGTTATGGTATGTGGACACAATGATCTTCTGCATAGAAGGAGCGTCTGTATAAATAATAAGAAGAAGAACAATAGGGTTAGAAAACCAGGAACTTGGTTTTTTTTAAAAAGGTGGGGGGACATACAGAGACGGCAATAATATTTGTCTTGTTGTTGTTTTTTTCCTTTCATTTAAAACAAACGAAAGGCAACAAATTATTTTGGGATTTCTTTCCCCTGCTGGCAATATTTTCGAGAATTAAAATCGGATTGGTGTTCCGCTGCACACCATTTCATTCCAACGCACAACCGTCCGGGTAAGTTCCTGATTATTATCTCCTCTGAAGAACACTTCGTCAAACCACAGAAACACCTTAAACAACAACGTTCCATTCACCGAAACACCTTACACAAAAACGTGCTCTCCAACGAAACACCTTACACAAAAACCTGCCATCCACAGAAAAACATTACACAAAAACTTTCCATCCACCAAAACACCTTACAAAAAACCTGCCATCCTTAGAAACACCTTACACAAAAACTTTCCATCCAACGAAACCCCTTACACAAAAACCTGATCTCCAACGAAACACCTTACACAAAAACGGCTCTTAAACGAAACACCTTACACTAAAACCTGCTCTCCACCGAAACACCTTTACACAAAACTTGCTCTCCACCGAAACACCTTACACAAAAGCCACTACAACAAAAAACACACATTCATATTTCACTCACACACGCATCCACGAATGCACACACACACACACATTCACACTTCTCCGGCTCGAACCTATTCTTACCGAATTCACCCCTTGATCACGTGTTATGGCATAAATCAATATGAAATGTGCTTCTTGTCAAATCATATAGAGGGATTAACCTGAATGGAATTCTGAGACAGAAAAAGCTTACGTGATTTTTTTTAAATAAGAAGAAAACAATTAATAAACAACAAAGAATATTTTTTTTCTCACTTCTTGAAATAGATTTTGAAGTACAGCGCCGTTTCGGGATCTGATCAATTGAGGTCGATTCCAATGGCAGCTTTCTTCTCCTCTCTGCCCTCCCGCCCTGTGTAAAGCAAAGCGCAGCACTTTTAAGCCCCAAAGGAGGGGAACATCAAAGAAAGACTTTGGCGAATTCACTTCTATGATATTCGGCTCTTTTTCAGGGCGAACCAAAAGCTTCTAGAAATAAACGCTTTGAGGGGCTGTTTGTTGCTGAGAGTTTTAACGGCTCTCCCCGGCCCCTGGGGTGGAGGTGGGTGGCTGGGGAAGGGGTTGATGTGATAAACATGGATGGGAGAGAAAGCTTAATGCGCCGTCATTTGAACAACATAGAGAGATGGGCGCTGTAAACAAAGGGATTAAATGACCAGGCTTTGGTGCAATGATACATGCAAGGAGTTAAGTTTATCGTGTGTGCCTCTTGTCGTCTGCTGGTCGGTGTCGATCTGCGTCTATCAATATCGTGTTAAGGTTGAGCTTTAGATTATGGATACCAGCCGAGGAGACGTATGTGGATATGCTAAGACTGAGTTTGGTATTATAAATAAGAAGAGTTTATGTTGATATGCTGACATTAAGATGGAGGATGTAAAATGCGAGCTCGTATTATGAAGCATAAACCGAGCTTAGAGCCAACGTGGGTTTAAGCTAAATTGTTGATAACTTTAATAAAAAAAATTGTTCACAAAATTCGGTAAATGTGTTGTCCCTGCAGTCATAAAAAATGACACAATGAAACCTAAGAAATTTCTTCAAATAAAATGTTAGAATATAAATTTTGTGTGTTTGAAAAATTTTGCAAATTATATCCGATTCAGTGTAATTTTGCACACGAGTATTTTATTTGGCACACTGACCAACTGACCCAATAGGAAACATTGGTTCTTAATAACGATTTTTAGTAACATTTAAGTGGCACATGAAGGAAAGTAAAACACAAAGGAAGACATCACAAACGTTGAAAGTTCCCACCATCAAATGGCAGTAATGTAAAGACTTGAACTTTGACCATAACAGATATCTTGGATTTTATTTAGTAGATATTTTTTTATGCTGGAGACATTCATTTTTGTCGAAAAGTTAGGTTTTTATTTATTTTGGTTAAAATTCTAATTATTTTGTTGTTGTTAAGTTTCTGCATGTTTTCATTGAACGTCTTTGTACCACTTGCTCTTTTAGACTGCCGCAACTACGTTCCAGGCCAACAACAAAATATTAATACTACTCATAATCTTTAAAAATAAAATTATATTTTTTTAAAAATAATAACAGCTACTAGAATCTAAATGGAAATATAATAATAATTTTCAAAAGTTATACATTTCAACGTATTGTGCATAATATTAAAAGAAAGATAAAACTGTTTAACAGGGTAATTGGATTTTTGAAATCGGTATTTATTCTTCATCCTACTTGTTGAATGGAATCAAAATCCCAGAGCCCAGTGCTCTTTTAGGTCTTCCCGGGAAGTTCTTCTAGAAACTGTGCCCCCTTCCCTAGAAGAAACTAATAGCTGGGAGATATGCCCAGGGCGGTCCTCTCTAAAAGAGCCACTTGGACACCTAGAAACACGGTCAGAGTTGTCTTCCATGAAATTTAGCTCATAAAGGAAGGGGCGGATCCCATACTTCGACTCGCTACAACATCAGTGCCACCCCGGCTCAGCAAAGGTGTCTATTGGCCATGGACCATCACTAGAAAGAGTGAGTGGGGGGGGGACATCTAATTCGGCAAATTAAGGATGTCGTCCTTTCGGAAGATTTCCTCAGAGCTGACGTCTGCATAGTCCTTCGCGGTAATTATTTGATAATCCATACTGAGACTCCAGGCCCTAAACAGTACCTTTCACTATTAGCTAGTGAGATGCCGTACTGGCACTACAGGCCCTAAACAGTACCTCTCACTATTAGCTAGTGAGGTGCCGTACTGGCACTACAGGCCCTAAACAGTACCTCTCACTATTAGCTAGTGAGGGGGGGGGGAGAAACTGTCGCATTGGTTTTCATCATCGACATTTCATTTTCACTTAGGCCTCTTCTAAAATCCGTGCAGAGAGCTTACCATATATAATATTACTAGCACGTTACCATTCGAACTTCCAGGCGAAAAGAGGCGTCACTAGGGTCGATTTCAACCGGGGCGGAAGATCGTGGTGTCACCCCCTCATGACTTAACCCATTCAACTCCTCCAAGTTTTGCAGTGCGAAATAACGGGTAAATACAGAATTTTACATTTTGGTGTCATCCCCCTGATGGTGTCACCCGGGGAGGCCCGCCCCCACTGCACCCCCTAGTGAACAGTATTCGTTAGTTACAATTTCAATTTTTAAAAAATTGAAATATATATTTAAATAAAAATATTTTTAAAAAAGTTTTTAAGATACCACGTTTTGTGAACTAAAAAGAAGAAAAAAAAATTTTTCTTGGGCTCTGTTGGAACTTCCCTTCCCCTGGGCTGAGCCAGAACTGTTTTGTTGGATGCACATTGTGGACATTTTGTACATACACACTCTTACACACCAAAATATTTTCGAACTAAAAACGTGGGGGGCATTCGGCTGAAATTTGGTCTATTAGTGCTATTACATTAAACTTTTCAGTTTCAAATTCCTCCACAGTCTATATATGATACTTCATTTAATTTCAGCCGAATGCGCCCCACGTTTTTAGTTCCAAAATATTTTGGTGTGTAAGAGTGTGTATGTACAAAATGTCCACAATGTGCATCCAACAAAACAGTTCTGGCTCAGCCCAGGGGAAGGGAAGTTCCAACAGAGCCCAAGAAAAAATTTATTTTCTTCTTTTTAGTTCACAAAACGTGGTATCTTAAAAACTTTTTTAAAAATATTTTTATTTTATACTTTTTAGTTCAAATGAAAAACGTGGTGTTTTAAAAAGCTTTTTTATATATATATTATTTATTTGTTCATGTTTGAAATTAACGGTCATACATTTTTCAAATTTCAAGAAATTTTGAGAAAATTACCAAACTTAACGAAACATTTTCCGGAAAACACAAGAAATCATTGACATTTGATTAGTTATTCCATATAAGGAAAAATAGAATTTAATTCTACTATAATTAAGTAGAATTGAGTACTATAATTAATGAAATATTAAATTGTCATGTGAATCAAGTATGCATGCAAAATTTCATCAAAATTGGATGATCAGAAGTGGTTCAAAAAAGGAATTCAATTTTTGCCCCGGTAAGGAAAAATAGAATTTAATTCTACTATAATTAAGTAGAATTGAGTACTATAATTAATGAAATATTAAATTGTCATGTGAATCAAGTATGCATGCAAAATTTCATCAAAATTGGATGATCAGAAGTGGTTCAAATGACATTTGATTAGTTATTCCATATAAGGAAAAATAGAATTTAATTCTACTATAATTAAGTAGAATTGAGTACTATAATTAATGAAATATTAAATTGTCATGTGAATCAAGTATGCATGCAAAATTTCATCAAAATTGGATGATCAGAAGTGGTTCAAAAAAGGAATTCAATTTTTGCCCCGGAAAGACAAACATCCAGACAAGAAAGCAAACTAAGAAAAACGTGGTAATAAAAAAGACTTCATACAGAATTTACACGATGCTTATTTGAAATACATGGAAAAAGAAAAACGCTAGAAAAGCAATGTATATTATTGTGGTTGCAACGAACAAGCTAAAAGTATCCGGGGGCATAAGTAAACTAACAACAGGTAATTGGTTACACAGAAGATACGAGATTTCACCGAGAGTTGTAGCAAATGAGCCTGTGATCTAATTTCGGACTTGTATTATCTATACAGACGCTCATTTTATACAGAAGATAATTGCGTCCACAGACCATTCCGGTGTGTTGGCAAGTGATGCAGCTATGAGGGTTCCACGCCTTGCCCGAGCCTTTTCTTTCCCTAACTAGTGTTGGGTAACGAAATAATTGCCCTTCACATGGATTCGAGCCCGTGACCATCTTTACTCTAGCCGAGCGCCCATGCCACTCGACCATTTTGCCCCGTGAGAGGTCTTTGTTGTCGTAAAATTGATTGCGAATTTTTTCCCATTTTTTTTTAATTTTACGACTAAAAAAATATTTTATCAGATCGCGTGAAGGCGTTTTCAAAGTAAAGCAAAGTGGTAGTTTTTCTTTTTAAATTGCTTTACTACATTAGTTTAATTCTTGATTCAATCAATGTGTTTTAAGAAATGAAACTTTGGCTGCTTGATCAAATGTTTTCATGTCATAAAAGATCTAAGCTGTATATCATTCTCGAATATTTAATGATTTCATATTAAGCATTCATCCCTATCTTAAGATATAGCAAGCCATCTCATAGGTTGACTCATCGCCTGCTGGTAATCACTATGTTGGCTTACATGCAGCCTGTTGACCTGAAGAAAGTTAATGGCGCAAGGGCTGGGCCTTTAAAAAAAAATAATATTCATTTTTCTTGGGAAAAAAAATGCTATATGAACTCTTATACTAACGTCACCCTAAATCCCTCCACAGTAAGTACAATGCCAAAGGCAAGAATTAGAATTAGCTTCTGTTTTTAATGTCACTACAGCAAGCATCCTTGAATCGAGTACATGTTTGCAGATACCAACTCTGGTGTTTGCAGACATGAGACAAGTATTTTTTGCCTCAATGTTCATAACAGCCACAACATGTGACCATTATTCAAAAAATAAAAAGACAAATGTTGTAACTAATTACAAGAAGAACGCGCGACATTCGCCCTAACTGATGACAGCTAGATCTGACTTATCAGTCCTGAAATCCATGGACAAAGGCTACGGATAACAAAGTGAGCTTGAAATTAATCCGAGTAGTCTCGCCTAACTCCGTGGGTAACCGAGTCGGGTCAGGGAGTCAAGGCATTTCGGGTTCGAGATTAAGCCGTCCAATTTTTATCCGAATATCCACAGAACACAAAAAGTTAACCACTGGGAAAAAAATCTTATCGCACTTTTAACAGTCTATAATAATGAAAGAAGCTGAAGTTTTTATTGTTAAAAAAGTTAAATTGGTTTGAAAAAAACTGGCTAGAATTTTTGTTGCGAAACTTAGAAAACTCATATTTAGAATTGAAATGTATTTTTGTAGTTACTTCAATGTTATCCATAAGTTACACCATCTTCTAAGCGCACAAAATTATGTTTATATATTTATTTATTTATTTATAATATATTCTTTAAAAATAACTATAATTTAAAACAAAAAACTTCATACCTATTCAAAGAGCGAGCCTGTGGTTAGGAAACTTAATTAAGAAAAAATGTGTTTCAAAGGTCAAGTCTTGTTATAAAATGTGTTTGAAATATCAAGTCTTGTTATAAAATGTGTTTGAAATATCAAGTCTTATTATAAAATGTGTTTGAAAGATCAAGTCTTGTTATAAAATGTGTTTGAAAGATCAATTCTTGTTATAAAATGTGATAGAAAGATCAAGTCATGTTATAAAATGTGTTTGAAATCTCAAGTCTTGTTATAAAATGTGTTTGAAATATCAAGTCTTGTTATAAAATGTGTTTGAAATATCAATTCTTGGTATAAAATGTGTTTGAAATATCAAGTTTTGTTATAAAATGTGTTTGAAAGATCAAGTCTTGTTATCAAATGTGTTTGAAATATCAAGTCTTATTATAAAATGTGTTTGAAAGATCAAGTCTTGTTATAAAATGTGTTTGAAATATCAAGTCTTGTTATAAAATGTGTTTGAAATATCAAGTCTTGTTATAAAATGTGTTTGAAATATCAAGTCTTGTTATAAAATGTGATAGAAAGATCAAGTCATGTTATAAAATGTGTTTGAAATCTCAAGTCTTGTTATAAAATGTGTTTGAAATATCAAGTCTTATTATAAAATGTGTTTGAAATATCAAGTCTTGTTATAAAATGTGTTTGAAAGATCAAGTCTTGTTATNTATATATATATATATAATGACAAAATGTGCGTTTAAAAGAGGCTTTTAAAAAATAGGGGGGGGGGCTTTTTCACAAAAGTTATTTTGGATGATTTTTCACTCATCAGCTCCATTACAGTTACCAAATTATATTTTTTTGTTTTTGTTTTGAGGTCTGTAAACATATTAGAAGTTTGTTAAAGTGGCTAAATAATCTAACAAATGTATACGATAATTAATCAGATGTAGGCCTAAGTGCGTTGAAAGAATTTGCAATTATACCCAATTTAAAATATCGAATAGCATAGTGGTGAAAAAAGAACACTCCAAAAATATTTATAAAAAAAACAAAAAAAAACGAACAACTAGTAAACGAAGAACTTATCAAATTTATAAAAGAAGAAAGCCTAACTGTAAATCTAATTTGCTTAAGAAATCTCGGTGATAAGTGATACATTTTTGATAATTATTTCTCAAATATTAAAACAATCTTTCAGTGAAATAATTAACTTGCTTTAGTTAACATCAGTTGTAGAAGACAAATCTAGTTGTACAATGCAACACCGCGGATTGTTGTGATAAATTTTATTGAACTGTACTGCATCGTCGTTTGTCGCGTAAGCCATGTGCATGCGCAACTCATTAAATCGTTATTTTAAGGTGAGCCCTATCCAAAGTCCCGGTGAGCAAAAATTGCGGCCCGTTTGAAAACACGAACTCGCGTCGCCCCCCCCTCCCCCCCCACACTTTATGGGAAAAAAAAGTATTCTCGCGGTGAACCGACAGGTGATCCCCTTTTAGCCCCAGTGAATGCAGCTCTGGTCCCATCCGAACTCAACCCGAATCCTAACACTACGCTCCATCCCGTCAGTTTAAGTGTTGATCATTGAATTTCACTCCAATCCTTTGAGTCCAAGAAACTTACCAATGAATTGTGATGTCATTATAAACGAAAATCGTGTCTTGACTACAAATTGACATCGGGGAATAATGCTGTACGTAGAACTATTAAATTAGACCTTTGTAAAATTAGCGAAATGAGACTAGCCGACGGAACCGGTGGTCAGAAGAGAGTACGATGTGAAACATCTGTGACTTGACCAACTTACAAAACCGACGCACCGCCCCCCTTCCCGGTGTAAGCTGTTTCGTGAAACCTCGGGGAACGGGGGAAAACAAAAATGTTTCACCTGCATCAGGTGTGAAGGAGCCTTTACGGAGGGAGGGGGAAAAAAAACCTCCGGCTCGGGGGGTTTTGTCTATCAAGGTGCTTGTACCACACAGAGGCGAATTGGCTTTGATGTTGGCGGCCTGGCGGAGATCAGAGAGATCGACACTGTCACGTGACCAGCCATAGCTCAGATGTCGAGAGAAGGAACGCTCTGTCCCACTCACTTGAATTATTATTGCGCTCAAAGATTCAGTGCGGTGGCGAAATACATTTTTAAAATAAATTTTTTAAAAGATTTAAGGATATATATTCAGATATCTCTTCAAGATTCAGTGTTTAAATTGTTCTCTTTTTTTTTAGTGTGTGAGAAGAGGCCTTGATTTTTTTAATTAGATATATGAACTTAAAAAAATCAAATTGTTAAAGATATTCGGATTTTATTGTTTCCCAGAACAAGAAATTAAGGAATTGTTCTTATCTCATCAAGAGCGCTAAAAAATGAGCCAGGAGTTCACAGTAGTATTAGATACTATCATAAACCTCATAGGCTTTTACGGTCAAATTTAAGAGCGCTACTTGAATACATGTACAGTAGAGAAGGTAACATTTTTTTTTAAGTTTACGGGAAACGTTTATGAGTTGTTCATAAGTTAATATTCCACAGTAAACCAGAATATAATAACTTAACAATGTGTTTTAATTTCTTAATACTTTGAAAACGTAATTTGGAAAATTTTTAGTTGTTCCTCAATTCAGTGGCACATTTTAAAGAACTATTATTTGACTGAAGAAAAATAAAAGTTCTCACAGCATGGTTGCATTTTTACTTCAGTTAATAATAATAATTTCTCTATAAAAAGAACAGGGAGTGTTCATTATAATTATTGCTACGTCTCTACCATACTCCTTTTAGACCTTAGTCAGATTGCGGAAATAGCAAGAAAGATTTTTATTTTCTTTAAATTGATGAAACGAAAACTAAAATCATTTTCACATTTCATATTATTTATAATTAAAAATTTGGCTGATTTAAAAAAAATCTCGACCGTGACGTCACAACGCTACCGGTTGCTGGAAAAGAGAGTTCAATAAATTATTCTAAAGGGATTTTCAAAAATGGAAAGTTTTAGGGTCTGGGTTAGGAATCGCTTTAGAATTTTCGGAAAATTGAATTTTTTAGGGTTTGGGTTAGGTATAGTTATAGAATTTTAATTTTAGCTTTTTAAAGGACGTGCCATAGCAACAAGTATGGCCGCCGGTAATGGCCTAATTGGGACACAGTCGATAAAGTATCATTTTACCAAAAATAGTTAGCTTCTTTAATTGTGTTCCAGTTCCGAGTTTATAAGTTAAATTTACACATGGAATTTTTTTTCTCTGTAAAATTTTATAGCAATGAATTGGTAAACAAAAGGGGACATAACTGAACAAATAAAGGCGGAATATTCACCACCTTGGAATACGAAAAGCTTAGAAGAAAGAAAGAAAAAAAAAAGGTAAAGCGAGGTTCAAGCAACATTAACCCTTTTCCCCCCGAGGAAGTTGTTTCACCTGTGTCTCCACTAATCCCTTTCTCTGCTGGATTGGATCCGCGCTCAGAATTCAACAGGTGAGTTAAGTTGGTTCGCTAAGTGGGTGGGTGGGTGGNGTATGGAAATCACAAGGCGGTCATAACTTAAGTTTGGGGCCGTCCATAAATGACGTTATTTGATTTGGGCCCATTTTTACCACACTCGTCACGTTTCGTCACTTAGACCCCCCCCCCTCCAATTGAAGACAAAAAGCTTCTGACCGCCCCCACCCCCCGAAATATTATTTTCTAATTGAAAATAAGCATTTTGAGAATTTTTTTTTTTCATTTAAGTATTTACTTATTGTAAGGTTGCACTCTTATATCATAACACGTGTGAAGCCATTAAAAACTCTATTAAATAAATTGCAAGCAATCAAATATTTAAGTGAAACTTTTATTAAAAATCGCATTGATTTTATTGTGACGTCACATTCCTTAAACACCCCCTTTCCCTCGTCGCACGTCGTCACAAATGCGTGACCCTCCTCCCAGGCACGCGACGACATTTATGGACGGCTCCCTAAGCCATCGATAACTATATTTTTATTTAAATTACAAATATTTTTTTTTTTTAATCTGCTAAGGGATCCATCTGTTTTCGTCAGGCAAGACACACAAAGCTCATTTGAAATAAAAAGAAATCGTTTGATGCTGATTGGTCTCCTCGTTTAGCCAATCAAAGAAATCGTTTGATGCTGATTGGTCTCCTTGTTGAGCCTATCATAGACATCAACTTTAAAATCATTAAGTAGGATTTCTCGCAGATTTTATTTTTCTCAATGGGGAATCTATCAGGAAATGGATTCAGACAAAGGTGCGCACCTGTAAACTGTCAAGTCTAGTTCGGTCAATTCTAGTTCGGTCAAGATGTAACACGTTTATAAATTAACATCACCAACAACAAAAAGAAAACAATTTGTTGTGTTTTTTTGTGTGTTTTTTTTTAAACCCAACGTACGCAAGGATGGGCTAACAAATTAATCAAAAGACAGATATCTTTTGACGGCAAATTCTTTCACTCTCTTGTTTTGAACTTTTGTAAGACCGTAAAAGATTTTTTAAAACTTTTTTTTTTTTAAAATGATATTAAGTTTGGAAGAGGGCGCGGTGGTCTAACGGTAGTGCGCTGGGCTGTCGTGCCGAAGCTAAAGAAAGTCACAGGCTCAAGTCTCGAGCTGGTTAGGTCCCCAGTGCTGGGCATTGTGCTAGCCACACAATCCATAGCTCGTTAGCCGTGGCTCAAGAAAACTTGTGAACGCTGTTTCATTTGTTCCCTATAGACCATCATGGTCTGAAAAAGGGGTTATAAATATTTTTGTTAATTTTATTCACTCATCCATGATCTCAATGTGTCTCCTTCTGTTGACAGAGAAAAGAGGACCATTTGAGATTAACTATTTTGAATAATCGGTGCTGAATACAGCCGTTTGTCAGTGGCAGGATTGTGTGGTTAATTCTTTCAACCACAAGAAGCCACAGTGTGTGTGTGTGTATGTGTGTGTGTGTGTGTGTGTGTGTGTGTGTGTGTGTGTGTGTGTGTGTGTGTAAATGTGGTGGGAATGAGGAAAGGCTGTCCTTTTCATTTTATTTCTAAAGTTTTATTTCATATAATTGTTAAAATTTTATGCACGTGCATCATGTTAATATTCGTAGGGTATTCAATGTTGATATGTTTCCCCCACCATCCACATTTCCTCTCCTTGTAGTAACTTTGCTCTTGAAACTATTTCAGAGGCGCCCCCGGACATCTCAGAATGGTGGTAACCGCTATCGCATCCCATGAGGCCCCAACCTAACGCACTGGAACGCCAATAGTCTGCAAGTCTTCAAGATGACTACAATAAAAAGATGATTCTTCCCTTCCTTCGGGGAATGTTCAGGTATGGCTCCTCAAATATGCCACCATTGATTGCCACAATATCCCACCATTGATTGCCACAATATCCCACCATTGATTGCCATAATATCCCACCATTGATTGCCCCAAAGGAGTGCGTGGCGTTTTCCTTCAACCCTGATGATCTTGCGGGGAAGAGTTGCTGTTCTTCAGGCATGTTCTCATCATTCGGCTTAGTAGAATATATTTTCATGGGAAGTGTGTCTTTACTGAAGAAGAGTGTGTCTTTACTGAAGGGGAGTGTGTCTTTACTGAAGGGGAGTGTGTTTTTACTGAAAGGGAGTGTGTCTACTGAAAGGGAGTGTATCTTTACTGAAGGGGAGTGTATCTTTACTGAAGGGGAGTGTGTCTACTGACAGGGAGTGTGTCTTTACTGAAAGGGAGTGTGTCTTTACTGAAGGGGAGTGTGTCTTTACTGAAAGGGAGTGTGTCTCAATGAAGGATATGTTAGTGATGTAATAGATGTGACGTCCAGAGACACCACCGCCATCCATATATGATGAAGAGTTTTGCTGACCATGCCGGGAAAGACGCGGCAGCTGGTCAAGGAGTGTGAAGGGGAGATTAAGGATCGGGCTGTTTGGACCAATATTTTCAGAGCACGCCAGGACATTACATTTGTTTTAGTGTCGGTGGTAATCATTTTGTACAGCGCATGTGCTGGGACGACTTGCCTTTAGGGAACAAGAATTCAGCGAATAGAGCGCAAACCTTTTAAGTAATATATTAATACTCAGTTGCTTAACATGAGTTGTTTAGTTGTTCATTCTTACAGAAAAAAGCCAGCGGTTCAAAGTAAATTGAACTTAAATGTAGAAAAATGCCCAGCCCACTTTACAATTCTGTAATGTCATTTCAAGTTTAAAGTATGCTATTTATTAAAGCAAATTGCATATCTTGAATTTCACTCTCGCTTATAAAAGAATATGAAATTAAAAGTTTTCATCATCAAATCATCAATAGGCAGAAGCTGTTTCATTGCTCAATTTCACCTCAATTCTGCATAGACAACATCTCCCCCCTCCCCTTATGAACCACTGGTTGTTGTATTTTGTGTTCCGGAGAGTTTAAATTTAAACATCGATAGTTTCCTTTCTTTCAATTTAAATCCCATTTCCGAAAAGTATCTGCTATTTGACCATCTACCCCCCCCCCTCCTATTTTAAAGAATCGTCTTCTTCCCATGTTAAGAAAATCGACCTAACCTTTTGTTTGCACCTTGTATCTTGAAGCAACAACTTGTTTTTGAGCTACCTGTTCCGTGGTGAGACACCGGGACGACTCTACACTATATTTATCTGGAGTTTTCAGAAGACAGACGGAGTAAAAAAAATTAAAAAATATCTAAATAAAACTACAGGATGACTTCAAAGCTTTCAGACGCTACGGGGAAATAACATTAGTCTGGAGTTACAGAAGTCCGCAGAGTTATTGTCCCTGAATTAAGGCGGAGTTACTCGGGGAGCGGTAAGAGGTGGAGAGCTCTTGGCAAGGTGGGGATTTCAATAATTATGAAAACGTTCCACGTTTTTATGTTTCTCTTGGAGTTTGAGTAGGAAAGATCTTCACGATCACATGTGAGGGTTTGACATTCTAGCGACCGACTCTGGTGATGGGCTTTAGTGTTGGTGTTTGTATCATTTATATAGTTATATTAAATAATATATATAAACACCCAGTGGTGTGGTTCTGTATGTTTGTAACGTAACGCTGAGGAGCGATGTACGACAGTCTACAGCAGTTAGTTTAGTTGAAACGCTGAGGAGCGATGTACGACAGTCTACAGCAGTTAGTTTAGTTGAAAAATCGTGTGTTGATGAGCGCTGTAAAAATATTTAATATGATGACGTCATTGTTTGGTGTGCATCGGTACGCAAAATACAACCCCTATTATTATTATTAAATAAATACTTTGCGTACATTTCATAAAGTTTAATAATTCGTATTTATCAAAAAAGGACAAGTTAGTTGGTCTTTAAAAAAAAAGGTTGGCGCCGTAGGCGCCCAAAAAAAGGGGGCGCCGCAGGCGCCACGGCGCCTGGCACAATCTAGTATTAAATAGCAACACTAGCGACCTTGACCGTTATTCACATTTTGACATCACGGGGAATTTAATTTTAAAATATCGTTCATCGGCCGAACGCCACTAATAGTGATGAAATGTATACGATTTATATACCGGAATAATCAGAATGCGCTTTGATGTCACTCGCGTATTTTTTTTCTTCGTTTGCTGCCGTAACACAACCCCCAAAAAATGTTCTCCTGGTAATAATAAGCGTGTACCGACTAATTGAAGTTACGGTTATAACATTGCCGGTCCCAATCTCAGGACCGGTTAACCGTTAACACCTTAATAAAAAACTGTCTATTTATTCAATTAATTTAATTTGATTCAAATAATTCTTAACTACATTGATATTCGGATCAGACCCGGATCTGCCATAAGTAATAAGCAAATCCGAATTGTATCGGAAACCCATATATCCGGCATGCTGGATATCCGGTCATTCCTCATATGAAAGTAATACGATGTCAATTTATAGTATCTGACAATACCTACAATCATTTGTTGATATGTGGGTTGGGGTGGTCAACGGTCTGAAGGATTCAGATCCAGGATAACGATTCATGGGCTGAGCCCGTTGACAGACGGGACTGGGTCTTATGTGAGACTTGGTTTGAGAATGTCAAGGTCACGATGGGAAGATAACCTGAGGCTATTAGGTTGTCTTTTGAATGTCTGTGTCCAGATAACCTGAGGCTATTAGTTTGTCTTTTGAAAGTCTGTGCCCAGATAACCTGAGGCTATTAGTTTGTCTTTTGAAAGTCTGTGCCCAGATCTCCTTCCTCCAAACCACGATCTCCGTCCACATAACCACGATCTCCGTCCACAAAACCACGACTGTCCACAATGTGTTCGAATGATTTGGTGGAACGTTTGAGACCTAAGAACGAGGGGGGGGGGGGGNNNGGGGTGGTGGTCAAGTCGTTGTATAGGAAAGGCTCGGTCCATTTTAAGCATGAATTCCAAGAATCCTCACTCCCACTCTTATGTTTATCAACGACATAAAGTTTGAAAGTAAATGTCGACCTCACCGGACACCAGTGGCGTCACTATGGGGGAGGGTGCGGGCCGCCCCGTTTGACACCATCATGGAGGTGACACCAAAATGTAAAATTCTATATGTTCCCATTATTTGGCACTGGAAAACTCGGAGGAGTTCTATGGGTTAAGTCGTGAGGTTGGGACATCATAAGCTACATTCCCGGGTGACACCAACCCTAGTCACGCCTCTGCCGGACACAAGAATGTTTCAGTTTTCTTTTTCAATAATAAAGATGGCTTTAAGTCACTTTCATGAACACACTGTTGATGAAAGAGCGCAACGAGACGCATAAGACTAATTTACATGTTTGAAAACTAAAGGCTTTTATCATACATGCATCGATGGCATATAGAAATCTAGACATTGATAGAATGCATAAAAACGTTGTTTTTAAAAAAAAAAAAAAAAAATCTTGCAACTTTCATAATGCGCATATAGATTTCTATATAGACTACTATATAGTGACAATATAAACTGATAAACAAACATTGATAAACTCGACAAACAACACTGCTAAAAACTGACCCATGCATATTCGGACAAGAACACTGAAAAGGGAATTCGGGACCACGGAATGCCGAAACGATCAGAACAGTGTGGAAGTGAATGCTGTGCCAATAATTCCTTTTTTTTTTTAAATTTTGAAAATTAAGTGTAATAGAACACCCTTCCTCCATTCTCTCTCTCTCTCTCTCTCTTTCTCTCTCTCTCTTTCTCTCTCTCTCTCTCTCTCTCTCTCTCTCTCTCTCTCTCTCGCACGCATCTCTCTTTCTGTCCCTTTTTCTCTCTGTTGAACATTTTAAAAAACAACAGCAACACTTAACAAACAGTCAAGGTGTTAAAGTCTGGCCTCTATTCCAAGCAAACGACAATTTCTTTTGGGATCAAAGACGCGTGTCTTGTGGCCGAAAATGTCCTGTGATCGGGAGCTTACAAAAACAGGAGGTCCTGTGATTTCTTTTTTTTTTTCTTTTATATATATATACCCTTTCCCTTTTCATTTATCTTTTTGCTCTTTCCCTTTCTGGTGTCGACGGTCTCAGAAGAACAGAAGGGGAAGATCCCTCTACTCGGCTCACAAGTCGAGGCTTACAGAGAAACTGTTTTCTCCTCTAACCATGTGCAGAGGTGTATCCAAAGACCCCAGCACCCCGTGACCCCCGTGTCAAACACGAGAAAGATTAAACGACCATGTACCCCCTGAAACCGTTCCTACGAGTTTGGACCATGACTCCCCATAGCCAGTAACATCAAAGATCTCTGTTCCGACCAGACACAGGACCTTAACAGCTCGTTAGAAAGAAAGGCGCAGTGGTTCTCGGTCAGTTCGAATCAATGCCCCCATCCCCTTTTTTAGTTTAAACTGATCCAGTTTCCTCCCGAGAAGAGGCCATAGGCTTAATACATTGAAGTAAATGGATTACTTTAGAATGTTTACATCTTTATCATTCTTTTTCCTGCCGTGTAAAATTCAATAACTGACTTACACTTATAACATTAATGGAAGATTCTTTTCAGTGCTTCTTCTTTAAAGTATTCGGTCCCATGGTGTAATTAAATAAAAACATGACTTTAATGGAATTTGTTATTGGTCGGCAGTGTCAATAACAAACATATTTACCTCTGGATTGGCGGTATTTAAAGACATACCACTTCTAATTCTTCACGATATGTTCAATGAAAAGGAAAGGGGATTAGAAAATAAGTGGATTCTAATCAATTAATTCCCGAGGAGCAGTTGTTGTTTTTTTTTTCACAGACAGCAATCTTGTTTAAGCTGGGAACCAATCAAAGCTGGCCAGGAACCGCTACTCGGGGCAGCGAAATCAACCGAAAGCTGTTAAACCTGAAACTCACTTCCACCCTCCCCCATCATCGTCTTCGCCCCTACGCCCCCACCTCCTTTTGCCATCTAGAGTTTAATAGTTCTGCCACTTCAAAGTTAAGACTGGATCCACAGACACCATCTTTCTGCCAGCATCTCCAACCATCTCCTCTACCTTCAACGGTTAGGACGCCGCGGCAGTTCGGCTGATTTTTTGCAGCGTGTTTGATTGTATCGCCAACCGCGCTATCGGCCTCTAAGATTTAAATAGACTTGCCACATCAAAACAAGCCCAGATCTACACCAATTTAGATTGAAATCGGTTTCGCTTTTAGCTGAAATAACGCTATAATTACCAGCACACTAAGAAAGAAAACATTATTAGATTGCGAGGAATTCCGCGAGACATCGTTTATTTCGTTAAAACTGATTGGAATGTTAAGCTTCGTGCGACGAAAATGTCCATGTTTTGTTGGTTGCTATGATTTTTCCCCGTCGCAAGTTTGTTGTGGGAATTTTTTTACTAAGTGAGTTCAGTTTGATCACTTTGAAAATGAAAATGTACAAATCTGTATAAACAAACATTCTCATTTCACACAACCCCCCACCCCCCACACACACACACAAATATATATAAAAAAAAAATAAAAATAATGAAATAACTAAATAAAAGACGAGGTTGCAGTTTGTCGGCCTTTAGCTTTTCAAATATGAGTACTTCGTTTTTTCAAATACGAACGTGTTATTTTTTTTAATGATATTAGAACCTTTAGTGAAGTGACCATCCCGAAACACACATCGCTGCATGACGTCATACTCTTAAATTATGTCTTTAAGACCTCCTGGGCTTGGGGAACATTTAGTCACCTCGTTAAAAACCGATCTTATGTAGCACATGTGTCATGCACCATTGCAGTTTCCCCTCTTTTGCTCATCTATGTTCAAATTAATGTTGTGTATAAAATTATGAAAACACACCGTTACAAACGTAAGTTAAGCATTCAATGATAATTATGCTTCATTTTATCAGCCGCTCACACCTCTACGTTGTCATCTAGCCTCATCTTTTTATAGGCTCCTTTTCCACTGGCCGTCCTTCTCTAAGATTTGTGTCCATTGGCCTCTCTTCTCTATGCTTCTGTCCATTGGCCTCTCTCCCATACTGGCCGTCCTTCTCTAAGATTTGTGTCCATTGGCCTCTCTTCTCTATGCTTCTGTCCATTGGCCTCTCTCCCACACTGGCCGTCCTTCTCTAAGATTTGTGTCCATTGGCCTCTCTTCTCTATGCTTCTGTCCATTGGCCTCTCTCCCATACTAGCCGTCCTTCTCTAAGATTTGTGTCCATTGACCTCTCTTCTCTATGCTTCTGTCCATTGGCCTCTCTCCCATACTGGCCGTCCTTCTCTAAGATTTGTGTCCATTGACCTCTCTTCTCTATGCTTCTGTCCATTGGCCTCTCTCCCATATTCTCCTGTCCATTGGCCAATCTTCCCTATGTTCCTGTCCATTGGCCAATCTTCCCTATGCTTCTATCCATTGGCCAATCTTCACTATGCTCTTGTCCATTGGCCAATCAATTTCCCATATGTTCCTGTCCTTTGGCCAATCTACCCTATGCTCCTGTCCCGTTTGGCCAACCTTCACTATGCTCCTGGCCATTGGCCTCTTTTCCCTATGCTCATGTCTTTGGCCAATCTTCTCTATGCTTCTGTTAATTGGCCAATCAATCTCCCCTATGTTCCTGTCCTTTGGCCAATCTTCAATATGATCCTGTCCGTTGGCCAATCAATCTCCAATATGCTTCTGTCCCGTTGGCCAACCTTAACAATGCTCCTGGCCATTGGCCTCTCTTCCCTATGCTCATGTTTTTGGCCAATCTTCACTATGCTCCTGTCCCTTGGCCAATCAATCTTCCCTATGCTCCTGTCTATTGGCCTCTCATCCCTATGCTCCTGTCCTTTGGTCTCTCTTTCCTATGTTCCTGTCCATTGGCCAATCTTCCCTTTGCTCCTGTCCTTTCCGCCTCTCTGCCCTATTCTCCTGTCTATTGGCGTCTATTTTTCAAGTCCCTCTCCATTTTCATCTCTTCCCTGTTCTACGCTCCTACCCTTTTGCCCTTATTGCCTATGGTTGTCTTCTTCCCATCTGTCCCCTTACACTCCTAACTTTTAAACCTATCTATCCTCCCCCGACGTAATCTCTCTCTCTCTCTCTCTCTCTCTTTTGGCCAATCTTCACTATGCTCCTGTCCCTTGGCCAATCAATCTTCCCTATGCTCCTGTCTATTGGCCTCTCATCCCTATGCTCCTGTCCTTTGGTCTCTCTTTCCTATGTTCCTGTCCATTGGCCAATCTTCCCTTTGCTCCTGTCCTTTCCGCCTCTCTGCCCTATTCTCCTGTCTATTGGCGTCTATTTTTCAAGTCCCTCTCCATTTTCATCTCTTCCCTGTTCTACGCTCCTACCCTTTTGCCCTTATTGCCTATGGTTGTCTTCTTCCCATCTGTCCCCTTACACTCCTAACTTTTAAACCTATCTATCCTCCCCCGACGT
>MUZC01001015.1:51795-83923 GCA_002072015.1 Radix auricularia
ATAGACGCCAATAGACAGGAGAATAGGGCAGAGAGGCGGAAAGGACAGGAGCAAAGGGAAGATTGGCCAATGGACAGGAACATAGGAAAGAGAGACCAAAGGGCAGGAGCATAGGGATGAGAGGCCAATAGACAGGAGCATAGGGAAGATTGATTGGCCAAGGGACAGGAGCATAGTGAAGATTGGCCAAAAATATATCTTCAGTCCTCGTCTCTACTGTTCCTCTGCCGTGTGTATCTTACCCAAGTTCCTTTCCATCGCTGATCCCCGCATGTTCCACTTGATTGCATCTCCGTCATATGGTCCTTCCTTTTAGTTTCCCCCTAATAAGTTCACTTCCTTCTCTCCCCTCCCATATGTTGTACCGGGGGCTCGTAAATAATTGCTCTAACAAGTGTTTATGAAACGATCTTCCAGCGCGTGCGGTTGTTATCGTGGCGTTGGGGTGAACGAGATAATGGCGCGGTCCCTCGCGCGTGCCCGCTAACTGGGTGAGGGCAATAAAACACGTGCACTCAAAACACACGAAGCGCTCAAGCGAGGGTGAAATTCTCCGCCGTGAACCGGAAATCGCAACATTTTTGCGCTCGTGCCAGAATGACGGCAAAGTAAAGGAACTGTTTTTCATTTTTATTATTTATGATGGGTGCCAGCTTCAAAACATGATTGCTTAGGCGGTTACTAAAATAAATGTTTAATTTATAAACTCTTAACTACTACCTTATTGTTTTTACCCTCCCTCCCCCAACCAAATGGCCCGCATTTTACTTTTTTAAAACTTAAGCGTTATATTAATGTTAATATTAGTGGTGAGGTTTGTTTTTGGGAGAGTGAATAGAATCTACAAACTAAAAGCCTAAACATTAGTTCTTCTTTTTTCAATGCACTGTGACGCTATGATTGTTTAAAGCACCAATAGAGCACATTTTGGCACCAATTTTTGGTCTTATTGCGTGCGTTTTATTATTCCTATCATTTTATTGTTCATTTATTATCTTCTGATTGGGTTGGGGTGGAAACTGCTCCCATTTCCTTGAATGGTGTTGTATTGCAGGAAGTATCCAAGACGAAAATAAAAGTCGGTATACGTTTTTGGATCAGTCCCACGTCATCAGAGAATCCAATGAATAGTCCAACGCCCGGTACACTCATCTGACCACAAAGTCGCCCCCATGCATCCCTAGCAATACATTGGTCATCGAGATTAAGCTATCGCACTAAGTCTTGTGTGTGATTTTTTACTCTATTCTAGGGGTAACTTTTATGCCGAAGGGCCGCAAAAAAAGCAGTTTGGGGCCGGCTACTAAAACCCAACTACAAAGTTTTGTGGTAAACTAAGGGTCAAATAGTATCTTTTTTTTTTTAGATTTAAAGGTCTCCAGGGGCCGGATGAGATTGCCACGTGGGCCGTATCTGGTCCGCGGGCCTGCTCTATACCATTGACATTTATATTCAAACCCATCTCATCTAAAATCATCTTGTATTCAAACATGAAGTACATAGACATATTACAATGAGAATCTTTTGTTGGAGGTCTCAAACTTGTGTTTCCAACACGTAACTCCATAATAAATAACATTATATGTCATTCCCAGGCCTATGATGGAAGTGCTCTTCATCTTTGTTGGTGTATGCACGGCGATAACGACAACCATGTCCTCCTCCGTCACCCCCTTGCCCACACTGATGACCCCCACCACCCCTGTCCAGGGCAGCGATACGACCTTCAGCACCAGCAAGCTCCACGAGCTGGGCAGCCGCGGCCAGTGGCTGTTGCGTCACATCGCCCTCATGACGCACTCGTGCGGGATCAAGGAGATGTCCAACCTGAAACGGAAGTTGCTGAGAAACACGGATGTGACGTGCAATGATGGCTCCCCTGCAGGGTAAGTTGATAGCGATTTACCATTGCATTTCTTGTTTGCTTACCTTAAGCAATGGGACAAGCACGAACGTCCTCCTGTTGCCTGGGAGCTCTTCAGCACGTAAGAAACCCAGTGTCTTGGATCCTACAAGATTCGGAATGATTCAAACTTTCATCGCTTTCTTTTCCCTCTGATATGCTCACTCACTTACAGTTGCCTTTTAACACGGAATTCCAGTTGTCAGTTTGTTCAATCACATAGCAAGTGTTTCTATTCATACACACTGTCCAGTTCCAGTAAAAGTAACAATTTAGTAAAAAAACAACCCGTAAAAAACAAAGTTATTGACTATAAATCCACTGTATATGACACATAACTAAAAGTATTGATTATATTCTAAATAATATGCAGCGCGCGACAAACCTTCACAGACTAAAACGTGACTGAACTCCCCTTGCTGTAAAACCGGGGGGGGGGTCATCGATGACTAGAATGAACTCCAGCAAACACGTGGATGTCAACAACAGACGGCCACCACACAGTTATATAGAGATAAACTGAAAGTGCATTAATTTAATTATAGTAAATTCGATCGATCTAAAATTTTGATTCAACGCATTGTTAGGTGACACGAGGCTATGTGCAAAATTTCAGCTCTATAACATTACGGGCAGTGGGTCATTTTTTGCTTTTGTTTTTCCACGCCACGGACCACGACAGAGAGAGAGAGACGGCGGTGAAGTTAATATAAGGGATTTTAAAAGCCTTCATAGCACTTTGAAAATAAGGAGTACATTTTTAACTCTTTATCGTAAACCTAAACTTATAACGGTTATTTCAGGAAGATTGAATTTTGCTAACGTTTATTAGGAAACGGGGATGGGGGGGGGGGTAAAATCTAGTGCCACCATTCACGGAGATTAATCTCGCATTTAAAATGCTGCGATGCGTAGGAAATATTAAATATATCAACTGGTTTCAAAATAAATCTACATTTTTTGTTCAAATAATAATAAGAAAATAAGTAGTTTGTATGGCTGATGGTGTTGTGGAATGTGTAGCGTGTGACCTTTGACCAAAGTCTCAACCAGGTGATCACCGTATCAATATCTCCCTCCAGAGTTAATGTGAGGGTAGTGGGGTGGTTGAGTAAACGCGACGGTTCTCAAATATAGCATCATGTTCTCAAATGCTGCCGAGAGGGATACATATAATGAGGTTAACTCACCAATGGAATGTTGATGCAAGTAGAAAGAGAATTATTTTTTTAATATCATTGCCCATTGGACAGGGGAAAAAACATTTTAAAAAACTTTTTATTCCCATTATGAAAGTTTTGCTGCGAAACTTGTTTTCTAAGAATACGCTATTAGAACAATTCGCATCTCGGTTTGGTAGTCATACAATTTTTGGATGCAATTTACATCGTAGCCAACAGCCCCTACCATGGGCTTGACTATTAAAGCTTCCAACAAAACATTTCTCTATTACCAATCATTCACATTTATACGTTTGCTCTAGACGTTTTAATCAGGGGTCCTCAAGCCTGCAGGTGGTTGATGTCTGTGTTAGAGAGATGAATGCTGCTCATTAGAGTTCTTTTAAACAAAAATCTCCTGACAGTTCTGTCTCAATACCCAGTCCTGAAAGCGTTAGTCCAGTTCTTAGCTGTCCACCCACAGCTGACCTATAAACCACATCATACTATTTTGAGAACCGCTGTTTTTCTACAACCACACACTTTAAGGTTTACAACCCGCCTCTCTTCCAAACCACACTTTTGTAAGTTTAAAAACCGCCTCTCTTCCAACCCACACTTTTTAAAGTTTAAAAACCGCCTCTCTTCCAACACACACTTTTTAAAGTTTACAACCCGTCTCCCTTCCAAACCACATTTTTTGGTTTTCATCTTGACTTTGATACATATGAACATCATTTAATGGATATAAAGATGGTGTATAACCGGAGTAACATAGAAACAAGTCTTTGCCGATGTTAGCAAATATCCTTAACCTCAAAATGTTTTTCAGAGAAGAAATTATCTCAGTGTTTTGACAAGTTCAAGACCTGGCCTCTCCCCCCCCCCCCCCCGCCTTTTTTTAAAAAGACACTCACGCGATGCCAGGAACTTAAAGAGGAAGCTTCAGTTCTTTGAGTCCCTTTTAGTATGAGTTTGTAGGTCACCAGCAACGATTTATTTATGTTCTTTGAGTCACGCCCGGGCTCAAATGATATCAAATAAAATCCAAATCTTTAAGGGCTTGCAAGTATTTACATTTGTGCATATTTTAGACCCTATTTTAAGCCCTAAATTATTTAGTTGTTAAATCTTTGTCTGTGTTGGTGCATAATTATGTTGAGTATCCATGCACTGTATAAACACCTGCAGGACACCTGCCATTTTTTATTCTTTATATTATTTTCAAATCTAAAATTGAACTTTTATTTAAATGTTCGAGTTTTGATCTGACGTCACATTTCTTACCCACCCCCCCGGTCCCTCGTCACACATCGTCACAAATATATGGACCCCCCCTCTCCCTTAGGTACGTGACATCATTTATGGATGGCCCCTTAAAACAAGTTCCAATAACACTTTTCTTTTATTATAGACAATGGTTTCAGTTAAAGTATGAAATTCGTTTGATTAAAAAATAACAACTACTAATATACATTCATATATAATGATCAACAAAAATGTACCTATACATCCAGAAATAAGAGTTTATTGTTAATGCCTTATAAAATATCATTCTTATGTCAATATCTGATCAGTACATAGCACCCAAAAGAAGGAAGTAAGTGGAGGAGGTGTTAAAAGTAGTTAAGTCCATGACTTTTGTTTCCCTGCCATAGATTCTACAATTTGAACGTTTGGCTCTGCTGCTGACAACAAAAAAAATAATAATTAATAAATTCATAATTTAAAAAAAAAATAAGTGGGGAAAAATATATTGTATAAATTTAGCCGAAATTCGCCATCGAGAGCCTTAGAAATTTAGGCCTTAACAAAAGAATGTTTCGGCCTTAGAAATTTAGGCGTAATAAAGGAATGATTCGGCCTTAGAATCTTAGAAATTTAGGCCTAGTAAAGGAATGATACGGCATTAGAAATGTAGGCCTAATAAAGAAATGATCCGGCCTTAGAAATTTAGGCCTAATAAAGGAATGATCCGGCCGCCAACGATCAAAAGACACCAAGCCCCAACACTTCACATACACTTTCCAACAGGCGCCTCGGCCTCAAGTGACCCACAATAGGAACTTGGGGCATGCTATTGAAAAGGTGCTCTACTCATTACAGCAATCTGTGAGAGTGGTGATTGCCCCTTTTGTGGTGCAGAGGCGTGGGTGGGTTAGGGGGGGGGGGCTTTCAAGCTTTTGTGTGGAGTGGTGTGGCTGAAACGAGGGAATGCATTGATGATGTTGGTGTTGACGGCCCTGTGACGTCACACACAATGTCGGCGTTTGTTTTTTTTAAAACCTGACCTGGGGTCAACCCCATGAGGTTATCTTAGAAACAAATGATCTATATGCAAGTCACGCGTTGCCTTTTGTGAGAGAGGGAATGATGGTGTGGGATAGGAGATGAGGTCAAGTGATTTGAGTTTCTATGTCGTCACAGGGGTCAGGGGTCGATCTCAGCTTATTTATAAATCGTCTTCAAGTAATCGTTTTAATAAATGTATTTATGCTGCTCCCCCCCCCCCCGCACGCACCTGTAATGACGCCATTCGCCCCCCCTCCCTCATTTAGACCTTCCTTCGCTCAACTTTATCCTGAAAATAATTGATCTTGAAAAAGAAAATATTGGAAGTTGGGTTTGAAAACTAATTTTTTTTTTATCCTTGTTTTAAAATAGTAAGGAAGATATTTGTAGATGAAATTTAAAAAATCCAGTGCCATTTTCAGTATGGATTATATTTTTTTACATTTAAATCCTTTATAATAAATACTGGTGTCTGCTTGAGATCTTGCCGAATAATCTTTGGAATGATTTTTAACCCACTTTCTCGTAAGATAGCGAGCTGAAATTTTGCAGACAGACTCATGACAATGATAAAAATTATATATCAAAATTTCAGATCGATCGAATGTACTGTAATTAAATTACTAATCTTTTTTTATAATTTTATTTATCTCTATGTATCATGTTCATTTTGAGATTGAATGTCGTGGTGCGTATTATGTTCAACAACCTTTCCTGTCGCGCAATAGGGTGCGTATTATATTGAAAATTCTTTTGTTTACGAGAAATAACTAGCATTTTGTATTTTCGGATTGTTTTGCCTTACGCATTACAATTAGCATCCTTATAGTTTTGTCTCGTATATAAAGGATTATAGTAACAAAAAACTTGTTTTTTTTTATGTTTTTTAAAAATTATTAATTAATATTCGCGTTGGCTGCATAACATTGTTCAATTCAGTAAGATTTTTAAATACAAATTGCTTATATAAATTAATCCAAATATTACTGTTTTAAAATGGGTCCTTGCTTAATTAATTGTATTTGTAAAGCTGTGCATGTGTGTTGTTAATATTAATCATTTTGAGCACCTAGAGCCGGGGTCGGGAAACTTTTTGTCTTAGAGAGCCATAAACACTACATATTTTGACAAGTAATTCTGTGAGAGCCATACATTAAGGTTAAAAGTAAAATTCGTCTAATTGTGAGGATTTTTTTATAATTTAAACCCTAAACGTATCCTAATTACACCTCTGAATTTTTAAAATAACGTTGTTACGCTGTTTTTTAAAAAAAAATATGCAATTAATCTGTAATTGAAAGGAGTCTAAATAAACTTTAAAAAATTTTAATAATCGGAAAAAAAAATTCTGCGAGCCAGATTCAGCCACAAATAGAGCCACATTTGGCTCGCGAGCCATGGATTCCCAACCCATGACCTAGATTTAAAATATTGGGGTGGTAAGTATAACGTTATTATTTAAGTGGCTTAAACTTAAATCAGGGAATCATCCGTACACCACCATTCCAAGTTTCAACTACGATACTGCACCATTCCAAGTTTCAACTACGATACTGCACCAAATGAAGTTTAAAAGTATTTGACTGGAGAACGCAAACGTATCGATTCCTAGCTTCGGAATCAGCAGCTTGGGTTAAATAAAGCTTACATCTGAGTACAATCCGTTCTCTTCCTTGCTAATGCTTTACTATACATAAAATATAGAGACGCGCTGGTAGAGTGAGCATAAATTTATCGATACCTATTTCTAAGTCGCATGTGAAGTAAAGCAACTGGACGTAGCATGACTCGATTTCTGTATCAAGCACCATGTCAAGGACTTGGAGTGGAAGCATCGATTACTCCAATTCTACCGCCACTTGCTAAGTGTTTCAGTCAACTCACCAAATACCAGCTGTCCTATATCCGACGCTCGCTGAAGAGCCCTTCCCCCTCCGCGTTCCCACAACCCATCTCGGCGACGGTTAGCTCCGTCCAGGTGGGTTCTCACCTTACAGGTGGAGTTTTGAGTGTCAGCCATGTTTCCCCGAACACCCTGCTTGTTATCGTTATCAAACAGTGCATGTCAAGATTAAAGGGACGGCACTGAGGAGGGGAAATGTCAATATTATGAACTTCAACGAGACGCCGTTCATCAAAGAAAAAATGGCGTCAGCGTGTGCTCAACGTTCATAAACTGGAAATCTTGCGCTGGCAGTCATTTCATATGTGGGCCAGCAGTCATTTCATATGTGGGCCAGCAGTCATTTCATATGTGGGCCAGGAGCAGGGTCGTCTTAACGCATAGTCCTGTTGGGCATTGTCCCAGGGGCCCATGAGCATAGAACCCCATGGTAATATGTTTATCTATATATATATATATATATTATGTATATTTATTTTTTTATTCCTGCTGGGGGGGGCGCATTCTCTCTTTTCCGATGGGCCCAACAATATTTCTTTGCCCGGGGGCCCAAAATGATGTAAAGAGAGCTCTATCCAGCAGCCATTTCATATGTGGGCCAGCAGCCATTTCATATGTGGTCAGTGAGCAATTTCATCTGTGGGCCAGAAGCCATTTCAACTGTACGCCTGCAGCAACTTCATCTTTGCGCCCACAGCAACTCCGTCAGGCAGTGTTGTTAACTCCTGGGAAATTTCCCAAATCGTAGGAATTTTTGAGCCAAATTTATAGAAATGGAAATTAGGGAATTTTTGAGGATTTGGCCTTAAATATGGGAATATTTGAGATTTTAAAAATGTTTAACATTATATACACACTTGAATGACAATAACATAAAAATAATTTGGAACATGCTCATCTCAAATAAGAAATACTTTTTTTAGGGTGGGGGTGGCTTTGTAACATCATATTTGTTTTGTTTTTTTTTAGCATTTGTGGGGTTTTTTATTTTGGATCTAGGTGTTGTTTTTTTTACGTGATAGCTAGGTTTTTTAAGGCTCTATTTGTGACGTCATTTTTTTAAAAAAACGTATCTAGGTTTATTTATTTATTTGACGTGTTGGCTAGATTTTTCCACTCTTTGTCAACAGGATTTAAAGAATTTAATGCATGTGGGAATTTTTAGTATAATTTTGGAATTTTTTTGCTCCTGCCTGGGAAAAGTTGGCACCTTGAGTTCGCAACACTGTGACAACTCGGGCTAGAGTATGCGTGTGTCAAATAGCATGTCTGGGCACCGACATCCAGTCTAACAGGGCATCAAATAGTATGTCTGGGCATCGACATCCAGTCTAACAGGGCATCAAATAGCATGTCTGGACATAAACATCCAGTCTATCATCATCATCATTTGTCCTTTGGGTTCCTTGTGGAACATAGGGCCTCTGTCAAAGCTCGCCACTGTGCACGGTCTCTTGCCAGTCGTTTCAATTCTTCCCAGCTCTTTCCAGTCCTTCCAGCCTCATCTAACATGCTCCGTCTCCATGTACGCTTGGGTCTTCCTCGCTGGCGTTTGCCCTGGGGGTTCCAATCTTAGGCCTGCCTCACCCTGCTGTTATCTTTCCGAAGGTGTGTCCAATCCAGCATTTTCCAATCTGAAGCAGGTCTGGAGATCTACATACATCTCTGTCAAAACAAAAGTAAAGATCTTTAACACCAACGTTAAAACGGTCCTACTTTATGGATCCGAAACATGGTGAACGACAGAGACAACAAAAAATAGACTTCAAACCTTTGTTAACAGATGCCTCAGAAATGTTCTGAAAATAAAAGGGTACGACAAGGTCGAAAACTCCAAGCTGTGGGAGAGGTGTGGACAAAGGACAGTAGAACAACAAATCATGGAAAACATCCAGTCTAACAGGGCATCAAATAGCATGTCTGGGCACCAACATCCAGTCTAACAGGGCATAAAATAGCATGTCTGGACATAAACATCCAGTCTAATAGGGCGTCAAATAGCATGTCTGGGCACCGACATCCAGTCTAACAGGGCATAAAATAGCATGTCTGGACATAAACATCCAGTCTAACAGGGCATAAAATAGCATGTCTGGACATAAACATCCAGTCTAACAGGGCATCAAATAGCATGTCTGGACATAAACATCCAGTCTAATAGGGCATCAAATAGCATGTCTGGACATAAACATCCAGTCTAATAGGGCGTCAAATAGCATGCCTGGGCACCGACATCCAGTCTAACAGGGCATCAAATAGCATGTCTGGGCATCGACATCCAGTCTAAGAAGGTGGAGGAGGTGAGTGTATCCGAGCGCCCACATTTTGTCTTTTTCGGATTTTGAACGTTATGTTATTTGTGCTCCTAATATTTAATTATTTCGGTCACACTAACCGTCACAAAGTTTTTCACGGCCGAGGAAAATGTCTGTCAGCAAATAAGCACTCTGTAGATTTATAGGGAAAATGGTCTGGTAACTTGGAGAACGTTTAAACAACTTGCATCTTTGAACGAACCGACGTCGGTTTTAGCGCAGTCAACGAAACCGAACTATTCGGGGTTGTTCGCTATGCTGTAAATTAAAGTAATAAAATTCTTAATGGATGTACGAGGTATGGGACTTTTTTTGTTCACGTAAATTCTTGGAATCCCTGATGTAGTATAGGCGTGTCACTTCTAAGACCGGAAAACGTCATAACCAGTGGCGTTGCTATGGGAGGGGGGATTTCGAAAGTCCCCCCGTGTCCCCACTTGAAAGGGGCCCCGAAATTAACGTCCACAGTTTTTACATTAAATATTACGCTACCGCCATGTATGTGGGGCCCCCAAAGAGGTTAAGCCCCCGGACCCCTAGAAATTCTAAGCCACGCCACTGGTCATAACTCATTTTGTAATGCTATATCTTTAGACTATATTTTAGCGGAACAATGTTCTAAAGTATAAGTATATAAAAATCAATAAGTTCTCAAAATTGTAAGCTTATTAAAATTATGGAACTGGTTTTTTTTTTCTTGTTCAAGTCCAATAAGCTTGTCTTAAATTAACGAAGAATTAACAAATAACCGATAAGATACTTCCTTCTCAACTTACCTACATTTACATACTGACTCAATTTTTTATTAAATTTTAATAAATTTGTTCACCTAATTACACCGGCTATTTCTATTAATAGGTTTACCTTTATAAATGACAAGCACTATTGTAGAAAGCCGCAGCTGTAAAAAAAATAATTTCGAATTATCTTCTCTCTGTCTCTGCTGCTTACTTTTAGGATATACAGTTGCCGCTGGTGTGATGCGGTCACGTTGTTGGGTTTAGGGGTTTCCAAACTTTAGTGTGTAATAGAAATATAGGGTCTGAAACGTGCCAATGCATTGATGATGTCGGTGTTGACGGCGCTGTGACGCCACACAATGTCGGCCTATTTTAACGCCCGGCCTGGGTCAACCCCATGATGTCGGTGTTGACCGCCATGTGACGTCACACAATGTCGGCTTATTTTAACGTCCGGCCTGGGTCAACCCCATGATTTCGGTGTTGACCGCCATGTGACGCCACACAATGTCGGCCTATTTTAACGCCCGGCCTGGGTCAACCCCATGATGTCGGTGTTGACCGCCATGTGACGTCACACAATGTCGGCCTATTTTAACGCCCGGCCTGGGTCAACCCCATGAGGCTGTCTTATAAACAAGTGATCCATTTGAAAGCTCTCTATGTAGTGGTCATCGGTGCCTGCATCTTTCAGTGGCGTAGCTAGGGATTTTTTTAAGGTATTTGTGGGCCCTGGGGGGTTTGGCCTGTTTGGGGGGCCCTGCATACATTGTGGTGGCGTGATATTTAATGTAAAAAATTTCGGACACTCCTTTGGGGGCACCCTTCAAGTGGGGGCCCGGGGTGTCTTTTGAATTAGGACCAACAACCCCTCCCCTAGCTATCCGGCATCCTTCCGTCTCGCGAGACGATGGTGCATCACCGTTGGATTGGGTTGCATTTCCTCGAGTGACTGTGCAGTCCTATCCTTGAGTGACAGTCTTTGCCACAGTTTTTACACACGAGTTCTGTGCTTCCAAATGTTTTGGCCTTTCTCCTAGCTCTTCTGTCTGCAGCCTCCTCCATTCTTCGCTCCTCGGCTACTATGACGCCCTCTTTGACAACTGTGCGCCACGTAGATCGGTCTTCTGCCTTACACTCCCAGTCACTTGTATGTATTTTGGCTGCTTTCATGTCCCTTTGACAGACATCTTTAAATCGCAAGCGTGGGCGACCTGTTTTCCTCTTTCCTGAAGCAAGTTCACCATATAGGAGGTCCTTCGGGATGCGGCCGGGGCTCATTCTTTTGACATGTCCTAGCCACCTCAGGCGTCTTTCACTAAGAATTGAGAACATGCTTTGGGTATTGGCACGCGTTAGTACCTCACTATTAGGCACTTTTTCTTGCCATTTAATACCAAGGATGCGGCGCAAGCATCTCAAATGGAAGCTGTTAAGCTTACGCTCTTGTGATGTATAAGTGGTCCATGTCTCGCTCCCATATAGTAGTGTACTGATGACACAGGCTCGATAGACGCACAGTTTGGTTTTCTCCGTTAGCTTGGTGTTTTGCCAGACCCGCTTATTTAGTTTAGCCATTGTTGCGGCTGCCTTGCCAATTCTGCTGTTTATTTCTTCTTCAATGGACAGTGTATTGGAGACCTTGGATCCCAAGTAGGTGAAGCTGTCCACAACCTCCAAGTTTTCATTATCGATATTTATGGTAGGAGGAGGTCGAGTGTCTTGGGCCATGATGTTTGTCTTTTTCAAGCTGATTTGCAGACCAAATTCTTTGCAGGCATTGGAGAAGCTTGACACGAGTTGTTGCAAACCAGATTCTGTATGTGCAGTTAGTGCCGCATCATCCGCAAATAGTAGCTCTCGAATTAGGACATCCGTCGTTTTGGTCTTGGCTCGGAGGCGGGCAGTGTTGAAAAGTCCTCCATCAGCTCTGGTATGTAACCAGATTCCCTCACTGCTATCCTTGAATGCGTATTGAAGAAGTACAGAGAAGAATATTGCGAAGAGTGTTGGTGCGAGTACACAACCTTGTTTAACTCCGCTGCTGACAGGGAAGGCCTCTGACTTAGCTCCATCGAACTGCACTGTGCCAAGCATATTTTCATGGAACTGTCTGATGATGGCAAGTAGGTGAGGGGGACATCCAATTTTTGCCAGTATTTTGAATAGCCCGTTGCGACTGACTAAGTCGAAGGCTTTTGTAAGGTCCACAAATGCAATGTATAGTGGCATCTGCTGCTCTCTGCATTTTTCCTGGAGCTGTCGTATGGAGAACACCATGTCTATGGTAGAACGACCGGACCGGAAACCACACTGAGATTCTGGATAGACGCGGGATGCTAGGCTTTGTAAACGTTTTAGTATAACGCGGGCAAAGGTCTTTCCTACAATACTAAGGAGTGAAATGCCGCGATAATTATTGCAATCGCTCCTATCACCTTTGTTTTTATATAGTGTCACTATATTTGCATCCTTTAGGTCTTGGGGGATGTAGCCCTGTTCCCCTGTTCCTCCCCTAGCTACGCCACTGGTATCTTTGTTTTTTGTTTCTTTTAGAGTCCACGAACATGCCTTTTATGTTTACATTTCCGCGTGGATCCGCTTAAGAAATTACAGGAGACGGTGTCAGCGTGTGTTTATTTGGAATTAACTCCTTTCAGGACCAACACAAAGACGGTCAGGCCTTATTTATAACCTAGGGTGTCAATGGCCCTCGTTAGTTGGTCCCATTGTGTCCCCACGGGAGAGGGAAGCCCAGGAGATTTTTTGTTCTTTAAAAGGGTCAACATCAAAGGCTCCCGGGCCGTGGTGGGTTAAGTGGAGTTAATAGCCCCAGTCATTTTTCATGGACTTTTCATTGATCATACATTCCGGTGGACAGCGGTTGGAGAGGTCATCTCGTGGGATATTTCATATGGTCAGGAGTGACCCTTACCCTATTGGGATATACGGGCGAGTGTGAGGGGGGGGGAAATGGGGATGGAATGAGCACTGTGTGACAGGCAGGGAAGTGGGGGAGCAAGAAAGTGTGGTACATGATGATAGTATGAGTATGTCATAGTTAACCTACAACATTTACGATGAATGATGCATAGTTTCAAATTTTGGCACACTTCCAAGAATACCTTAAAACTACCTTTTCTTAGAACTGGAATAATTTTCTTTAGAATAGTCCACTATCAAATAAACTCCACCCCCACCCCCGCTCTCATACGCCAATGCAGTTATTCATAGAAACTTGTCTCTTTTCTGACATTAACAAAATCTACCATGTTCGTCAGTTGTCTTGGACAATATTTCTCATCTTGTGCCCTGTGGATTACTTTGGTGTTTATGAATTACGGGAAACTTGACAGGTGCTTAGAAGTCGCTACTAGAATCCCCCTAGCACCCAACTAGTAAACAAATGATGCACCTAAAAGACCCCAGCGAAGATTTATTATTATTATTATGATTTTTAATTTATGGGGACAACTTGTCTGGAGAGAAAGGCTTGTTGACTTGTCTCAAACGCAAGTAGAGAAGTGACTTATTTCCCTTTTTTAATAATAAAGATGGTAACTGCTATAACAACTTCCGGGTCAAAGCAAATTGAACCAATTATTGCCAAGATTTATGAAATATTTAATATGCTATCTTCCTTGTGCATTGGATAACAGGTGTCAAAGCGGCAGGTGCTGAGGGTGAGGGTAAAGTGAGACCGTCTTATCCATATGTCTAAAGAAAGTGTCTCCATGCGAGCCAATGCGTCATTGAAATAATATATTTACTGCAATTGGTCTGCATCATGATTGCATGTGTGTGTTAGAAACGCACCTGTCGTGTAATGGGTGCAGATGCGAATGAATAGAAATTATGTATGTGAGCACATATTGATTGTGTCTATACACACAGTCTTCTATGGTTACACGTGTCTGTGTGCTCATATGTGTGTGTTCAGGTGTATACAGTTGGGGACAAGTCTGAATATCTCTGCTGTCTATCTAAAGTTTTGATAGTATTATTCACTTTATTTTTAACTGGTCTTCATTCTTATTACTTTTTTTTTTTTTTTTTTTTAACTTAGCAAATCTTCTTTCTAATTTAGAAAATGAATAACAATTTCGTATGGTAATTTAATCCTGTCTCAAGGTTTATTTCGCAACCGTTTTCCGGCTTTGATCTAATTTTTCCTGGTGTCATATTAAATAGATTTATTTGAATAATTCAAGGATGTTATCTAAATAAATTCTTTTGAAAATGAATTTTTGTACCCAATGGTTATGTTTTATTTGAACTTAGCGGGGACACCCCTTCAATCACAATATTGAAAAGATTCCTTCTCTCTTTATTCGCTTCTTCGAAGATTAATCGCTTCTCGCATCTTTTGGCTTTGAACTTTGGTAGCCTGTCGTCTGTCCTTTGAAGACGCCATTGAAAGATTATAGTTCTCCGTGGCCGCCATGTTGGGGGCGGTGTCTAGGCAGGACTATTAGTCCAGGGGGAAAGAAAAAAGTGTCACACCGTTTGCCAAAATGGCGTTTGGGATTTCACATTTTCTCACACCAACCTTTAGACTGGTATTATTTATATATATTTATAGCAGCTGCTACTGAGAAAAACTTCACACCAACCCTTGGATTTGTTATATATATATAAAAGCTATTGAGAGTTTTTTTTCAAGGCTGCGGCTATTCGGACCCGAGTCCGTATAGCCTTTGATCGCCATACGGACCCGGACGGGTTCTGTTAGATTAAAAGTGTATTCGGAGCCAGCGCAGGTGACAGTGTAGTACAATGTACTAGTGTTAGTATGGCTAGTAATTAAAATTATGTTGTTAATTTCACTGTTTTTTTTTGTCTGTTTTAAAAGTAATTTTAAGCTGAGGGAGAAAAAATGAAGCAAAAAATTGAAGAATGGAGTAACTATCCCTAAACCTAACCCACACCCTAAAACCTATCACTAAACCTAACCCACACCTTAAAACCTATCACTAAACCTAACCCATACCTTAAAACCTATCACTGAACCTAAATCATGAACAAACTATTAAAAATTAATTCATGTAACAACAACAAACAAAACAAAACACACCAAAAAAAAAAAAACAACAACAACAACAACAACAACAAAAAATAAATTTAAAATAATAAAAATAAAATTAAAAAATAAAAATAAAAGAGAGAGGGGTAGAGAGAGGGAGATTCCTCAACTGAAAATCGAACCTCGGACCTAAATTCCAGCAATCCATCGCACTAACGATGAGACCAGGAAGACTCGAATAACATTGGTCTTTTAAAAGTTAAAAAGAAAACTCAATAATATTATCGCTTACTAAGCCTTGCGGGTCCGTATAGCGATCATAGGCTATACGGGTCCGGGTCCGAATAGCCACATCATTTTTGGCAAGTATGCAAAAGTCAAAGTCTAATTATATTAAAACTTCTTAAAAAGAAGAGTGGGGAAAACAAACCAAAAGTAGCTTTTAACTCTACGATTTGTTGACGAAAATCGAACGTTAACTTATCTAAATTTGTGTTGTGTCTTTGTTGTTTGTGTGTTTACGTTTATGTATTGACTAAACAGATTATAAGAAAAAAGTCGGAATGTTAATGTATACTAAAAAAAAATCTAAACAAAGTAATCTTTAATCTTGTGGAAAAAGCTTTTGGAAAACAAAGCGGACATTTGTTTGTGGTTTGGGGGGGGGGGTAATCACTTGATTATTTCTGTAGAACATTGAATTCATTATAGAAATGTTTGGGTGAAATCGTCATCGGGAATTTTGGTTCTAGTTCAGTCGTTAGCAGTGTTCGATTTCAATGTGTTCTGTTGGTTCGATTTCTATTTCAAAATGTATTTATAATTCATTACATCTGCTGGCTTCTCTCGAATGGACTAACACATTTCCCACTATATTAAAAATCCGCTTTCTACCCTCATCATTTGTGAGTGGGTTGTTTTCACATTTAAACGTTTTTTAACGATGAATTTGATAAGGTACTGTATGGTAGATACCCTGACAAATTTTTTTAGAGATACACTGTCAACTTTTTTAGAGATACCTTGCCAACTTTTTTTTTAGCAATATCCTGTCAATTTTATAAGAGATACCCGTCAACTTTTTAGAGATCCCTGTCAATTTTTTTTATAAATGCCCTGTCAACTTTATTAGAGATACCCTGTCAAATTAATAGATACCCGGTGGACTGTATAGACGATAGACTGTCAACTTTATTAGAGAAAACCCATCATCTGAGAGACACCTAGTCAACTTAATTGGAGATAACCTGTCGACCGTACAAGAGTTACCTTGTCAATTTTACAAGAGTTACCCTGTCAACTGTGAGATTTGGCCTTATTTCATCAACAGTTTTTTTTAAAGCTACAATCGACAACAAACACCAACACACTTCAAAAGAAACCCCTTAAGCTATCTTCACCGCAGATCCGAAGTATCAACCCCTTAAGCTATCTTCACCACTGATCCGAAGTATCAAGGCCCGGTTCACAATGGGACGAATCCAAGGAATTAGCCAACCTCTGGCGGCATTCAAAAATGACGGATGTTTTTTCTCGTGAACTGTTGAACATACGTCACAATCAATACTGTAGAAACAGAACAATACACAAACGTTTAAAGCCCCGTGAATTGGGGTATGAAATGGAGCAAACCAGATTTACAATGACTTATTATTATAAGGGTTTTATTCGTTCACATCTTTATATATATATGTACATATATCGTTGGGGTTTTTAGCGCATTTTCGAGAAGTCGAATGCGCTATTGCACCCGTTTTGTCCGTCCGTCCGTCCGTCTGTCATCACCCTAGATCTCAGCATCCATAAGTCCTAGACCCATGATGTATATATGTTTTTTGTATGTCCTGACCTGCCATTTGTGCATCAACACTCAGTTACTCGATCCGTTAAAAAACCCCGTTAAAACTACCAAAAAACATTGCGAATCGAGAGATAACACTGGCGCAGGCAACGGCCGCCATTGCCGGAAGTCTTAGTATTATCAAAAGTATTAGTTTTTTTTTTTGTTGACGTCATTAGAATATGTGTAAAAGTTTAGAGAGTTTTACGTCATCATTTGTGGTATATTCATTACACAAGAAAATTCATAAAAATATGTCTAAAATCTAAACACAATTACTGATAACTACATAATGCTGATATCTAACATAAGTACTGATACATAATACGAAAATGCGCTAACACGTCCTGAGTTCCAAAAGGGACCAGGCTTAACATGATTTTTTAAAAATCTATACCAAACTTGTCTTGAGAACTAGGGCTTTTATAGCGACTCATTGTTCAAGTTATGACAAGCAAACCTACTAACCAGCATTAAACGCATATTTCAGAAAATAATCAAGAATCAATAATTGATAATAAGGTTAGAAGGAATGATGTATCGTAATGCTTGCACAAACAATATTCGGGAGGCCAAAAAAGTGTTGTTGTTTTTTTAATACACCCGGAAATTATCCTGTTGGCTTTTGTAGGAGAAACACACTGTCTCCTTCTCATAATCCACTTCAGATGCTGTGTGATCATTCGGTATGATGTCAGTATTTATTTGTTTGTAAGTACCCTGTACCTACCTACTGGAGGAATCGATGGTACAGTTAACCAGGAATTCTAGCTATGTGGCCATGAAACATACAACGTCTCATACGCGTGTCGATGTCAAACTTCACCACGTGACAGTGAATGTGCTCACATGAAAAGGCTGTGAAGCCTCTCCAGGCGCTAACACCTTCATATGAAGACTTAGCGCATGCCAGTGCGTGTAACTCCAACCATAGGTACAGTGTCAACTTGAATTCGAGTACGATGGGGCACAAACACTAAAGTTCATTGGGAACTTGGTGCGTTTCAGCACGTGAATCTATATAGCGAACATGTATTATAGATGTTATTTGCAACGGATTAACATCTGTTGCTATGATGAAAGGTGACCAAACAAGAAGTTAGGTAACACAGTGGGGTAGGGGGTGGTGTTCTTTTGGTGGTAGAAGGTGTGCTGGGCTAGCCGTGTCATCAAGGTGTCTATAAATCTCTATAGGAAAGCGCCCCGGTGTAGGGAGGGTAAGTTTCATTGAGATACCAAACAATTGATCCATACCCACACGAACAAGGAAAGTCTATAAGATAACAGACTAGACACTTATATAATAAATTGATTAACATTCAAATTTGCAATACCCTAAGCGACGGCTGAAGTCTAAATATAGATTATAGGTGACAAATGAACGGTTGTTCCGTAGATAGTTCGAGGTTTCTGTCTAAAATATTATATTTCATGAGATGTTTAAGTGAACGCTGAAGAACATCTACCCTATTGGACATTTTCGCAAAGACTTTAATACCGAATTCAAAGTAGACTGTCATGAAATTACACATCTAGTGTGATGGTGTTTTTTTTTTCTGACAACATACTGGCAATTTTAAAAGCGTAATGCTATCAAATTTTGGGGCAAGGCGAAATTTTTCAGAGGTAGATAACGTGGTGTGGGGGCGAGGAGATGAACACAAACTAATCCTGCCAGCTGTCCTCGTAAAATAATACGTCCAATGAATCCATACACACAACGGATTTCTTCTTGTCCTCATACAATAATATGCCCAATGAGTTCAGAAACAAAGACGGGTTTCTTCTTGTCCTCATACAATAATATGCCCATGAGTTCAGAAACAAAGACGGGTTTCTTCTTGTCCTCATACAATAATATGCCCAATGAGTTCAGAAACATAGACGGGTTTATTCTTGTCCTCATAAAATAATATGCCCAATGAGTTCAGAAACAAAGACGGGTTCCTTCTTGTCCTCATACAATAATATACCCAATGAGTTCAGAAACAAAGACGGGTTTATTCTTGTCCTCATAAAATAATATGCCCAATGAGTTCAGAAACAAAGACGGGTTTCTTCTTGTCCTCATAAAATAATATGCCCAATGAGTTCAGAAACAAAGACGGGTTCCTTCTTGTCCTCATAAAATAATATGCCCAATGAGTTCAGAAACAAAAACGGGTTTCTTCTTCACGCCAATCAAAACCCTTGAACAAAATAAAATGTGTGAATTTATGACGGCATCGTCTTGGTCGCCTATATCGCGTAAAGAGTCAAAGAGACAGTTAATAATTATTCTTTCTTAACTTCTTTTTTTTTTCTTTTATTTTAAAACCTTCATGTTCTCCAAAGAAAGAAGTTTCAGAGAGCGGGACATAAAAGTGATAAAATGATCCCCGGAAAAACAGAGAGAAATGAGCTTTGGTGTGAGTGGGGGGAGGGGGAGAGAGAGAAATCTTTGAACAAAAAGAAAGCAATTTCGGCTTGTGCCAACTTAAGTAAGATTAGAATCTTTGAGCAGAATTATGACCCGATGCCACGCCAGTGGTCCCACATCAAAGGCCGAGCAACAGCAAAGAGACGTTAAGTCTTCGAGGTTTAGCCTCGATCGTTGTATTAAACCCAGAGGCGTCCACATCAATGGAGATCGCTGAGGTGTAAAGGGATTATGCGAGGCTATGCCCCGCCCAATCGCCTCCGCCGCCACGTAGGCCTACGAGCCGATTTCTTCAGTGTTCAGGACGGTGTGTTTAAAAGTCGAACTTTTCTTGTTTCTCTTTGGAACGGAACATATTTATTCTCCCCAATACCAATATAGTATATCTAAAACGGGTTTCTTTTCTTTTCAAACGTTTCTGTGTTTTTATCTGAATATTATAAATTACTATGCTTTCTTGGGTCTACCTGTATGTGATGGGTCGGAAAATTGATGCGATGTCTATGACTGTAACGATCTTTCCCTATAAAACCATTGCTTTTGTTACCATTCTGAAAAATTTTTCAGTTTATTTTGACGTTATGTAACATAGATTTTTACTTTGAACTCCTATTTTCATTTTAACTGATTTCAATTTTCACATTTCTTGAATTTTTTCTTAATGAACACTAACCAATAATTTTAATTTACTAAAATATTTTTATTACCTTTTCAAAAAGAAATTCTATTTTTCTTGAATCTCTATTACAATATCTTTTAATTCTTCAACCCAAACTGAAGACTTATGTTTTCCCTATCACATATATTTTAATTTACCCTTAAACATCTTGTGTCATTGTTTTTCGCAGCTACTACATCCGAAGGTCGCATGGCAGCCAAAAATGGATAGTATTCTTGGAAGGTTGGTTTTAGAAAATGTTAACACTATTTGGTTATAGTCAAATTATTTAATAATTTCTGTTTGCCGTAAAAATTCGTAACGGATCCGCAAAATTTTATGAAACTTCAAAATTTGACTTTTATAGTTTTACAAAAAACTTTTTTTTTTTAAACAGAAAGCTGTACTACCATTTGAGGGTTGCAAATACGAATGTTAGGATTTGTTGAAACTTTAAAATCTATTATGAATTTGGCTTCCGAACACTTGTTTTTATTGAGTCTATGAATTGTTTCAATTGTATCCCAGGGGGCTGGTACTGCTTTGACCACACCAGCTGCTCGGAGAGGAGTCGTGTGATGAGTGACTACATGAGTTCTAGGAACTGGCCCAAGTTTAGATCAGGTAAGAATTGCGTTTATGTTATTGGGCGCGTGGGGGGGGGGTGAGGGGGAAAATTCGCATTTACTTTATGAGCTGCAAGTCTACATAAAGTTCAATGAGTTTCTTTTTTAAAAAAATTCCGTAGTCATTGTCATTCACAACAAGAAATAGAACCCAAATGGCTCAAGAATATAGAAAAATTCAAGAGATCGGTTGGTGGTTGAAATTCATGAATATTTGAGATTCGTGTATTCGAATACACATGTGATGGAAATTTACCAAAACCCTGCATAACACTTTTAAATAGTTTTAGAAAACTACTCGTGCATAGATTAAAACATTATTATTTATATTTTGTGTTGTTGTTTTTTTCTCCATTTATTTAGGTAGTGGCATACTCTCCTGGGATCCTGAGGAGAATCCGTATTACTTTCACTCTAATGTCGTGTGAGTAGTTGTATGCCTACTGTGTGTGTGATGGTCATTGGCAAAACACATAAAAATATAATAAGTAAACTTATTTATAATATTACCGTATTCTTCTCATCAAAATAGTCAAGTTTAAACACTCCGGAGCCCGAGTAGCAGTTCCCACTTGCAAGGGCAGTAATAAATTCCTTGTTTAAATTACGATTTGTTTCCCCAGTTTTGTCCCTTACTGCTCAAGCGATTCGTGGAGTGGCACAAGGAATCGAACAGCTGGTATGTGTTAGTGTTAACAAATTAAAAGTCGCATATTCTTTCTATCTCCTTAAAAAATTGTTATTGTTTATTTTTTATTATGTGGATCAGTATCATCAAACAACAAAAAATATTTTTCTGCAAATAGCAACGCAAATATTATAAAGAGAATGGGTCTCGAAAAATTAACCTAAGACATTGTCTTATGTACTTGTAACACCATACAAGTGCTATATCATTATAATTTTGAAAACCTTATTTCTCTTAATTCCAATTAATATTAATTGCCTGTTTTCTTTAGTTTTATTCTTCTCGTGTTTAATTATACAACTGGGACTGTCTGGGACCCATTTTCCATTAAAATATTGTAACACAATGTAAGTGCTATATTATTACACTTTTGAAAACCTTATTTCTCTTAATTCCAATTAATATTAATTGCTTGTTTTCTTTAGTTTCATTCCTCTCATGTTTAATTATACAACTGGGACCATATTTTCATTAAAATATTTGAGAGAAAATAAAAACGAAGGTGAAATCATTAGGCTACTACTATTACATGGGGCATAATTTTCACTCTTTGGATTCTTTTTTTCAGCAATGGATTTCACTTTTATGGGTTCTCTGATTCTTGATGAGGTTTTTGATGAGTTGCTAAAGAAGGGCATGAAGCAAGCAAAAACAGTCATATTGGCTGGCACAAGGTAGTCTTTAAATATACTTTTTTTTCAATGTGCAGTAGCCTCAGTAGCTAACCATTTTAGAAATGTACAATTTATAAAGCTACTAATGGAACCTTATGTGTGGTCTCACTCCAGTATATGATTTGTATCTAATTTTAATTTAAACACATTCATATTTTCAGTGCTGGTGGGACTGGAGTGCTAATCAACATAGATCGTATATCTGACCTCGTTCATGCTAAGGATCCCACCATTGATGTACGGGGTCTGGTGGACGCTGGCTGGTTCCTGGACAATGAACCCTTCAAAGTAAAACATTGCAGGGACGCTTACACTTGTTCTCCCATGGCGGGGATCCAAAGAGGCGCACAGTAAGTTACCAAAGGAGAGAGAGCACATTATGTTAACAAAAGAGGTGCACAGTAAGTTACCAAAGGAGAGAGAGCACATTATGTTAACAAAAGAGGTGCACAGTAAGTTACCAAAGGTGAGAGAGAGCACAATATGTTAACAAAAGAGGTGCACAGTAAGTTACAAAAGTAGAGAAAGCACAGTATGTTAATAAAAGAGGTGCACAGTAAGTTACCAAAGGAGAGCACATTATGTTAACAAAAGAGGTACACAGTAAGTTACAAAAGTAGAGAGAGCACAGTATGTTAATAAAAGAGGTGCACTGTAAATTACCAAAGGAGGGCACAGTATGTTAACAAAAGAGGTTTATTGTAGGTAAGGCAGCGGGTTTTCAGTCAATGAATTATCAATAAGGGTGTTATGGATGGATATTATTATGTTGATTTGGCGGACAATGGGGAAATGCAAGGGTTGACAACTTTAGTACACTAATAGAATATTTAGGAAAACAAATTGACCAGATTTGGCAATTAAAAATAAACTAAGACGATTTATATGGTATGAAATATGTCATCTTTGTACACTTTTTTTATTGGGGAAAGAGAATGTGATAAGATTTTGGTATCATATTTGAGAGTTATAGTGCATAATATTCATGTTAGTATTGCTACTGCCGTATTTTCACGCAGATAGCGCGCCCACACATATACCCTGCAGAGTTTTTATATGCTGTAAAAAAAACGGTGGTATAATCCTCCCACACTTATACCCCGCATTATATTATCGCTCGCCAAGCTTTAGTCAACAGACGAATATCGTATAACAAATTTTATAAACATAAATACAATCAGATACTTAATATCAAATGATTACAGGCAGATTGTGAACAAACTTACCAGAAGTGATACCGAATCTAATTTTATATTTGTGTTTTGCAAGTAATAGTGCCATTGATGCATTATTCATTTTTAAAAAAAACAAAAGAGAGATAACCCTCGGGTTCTGTGGGGTTTGTAATATACATCATAACACATGGGGAATATGCATGAAAATACGGTAAACAAAAATGTTTAATAATCATGGGGTTTAGGTAGTAATGTTTTCTGTGTTTAATAATTTGTTTAAAAAACTGATATTTTATGTATATTTTTTTCAGAGTTTGGGCTCCAAAGCTTCCTGAGGCATGTACATCAGTTTACCCTAAAGAGATTTGGAGATGCTTTTTTGGACACAGAGTTTACCCCTCAATAAAGTGTAAGTTATCTTTATGTATCACACAAGGATTGAATTAGGTCTCCAATAACGCATTAACTGTTAAAAATTATGCCTTTTCTCAACAACAGAAAAATACATTTTTATTATAATTGCATTTATTAGAATTATTTTTTAAATATACTTACCCTAAAAAAATGAGCAGAGAAGTTTGAAGATAAGGAATTTTACTTTGTAAAATTAAGAAGAGGAAATTAAATCACATTATCTCAAATGCCAGTCTTATTGTTAATATTTTCAATACATTTATTTCTCTAAATAGCCCAAGTGTTTATCATCCAAAACTTGTATGATGCAGCTCAGATCAAAGTCAGCAATGTGTTTGAGGAGCGGGCGAGAAGTGATTTAACATCAGAACAGTGGCGTTACTTGCTCAACCTTGGCGATGAAGTTAAACTGTCTCTTCAGAATGCCACGTGAGTGCACAGATTATTACAAATGATAAACAAAAATTATGCCACGGATTGTTTTGACTTTATTTTAAGTGATATTTATACATGCATTTCAGGTCAAGTCAAGAGTTTATTGGTTTATTCAGCTTTGTTTTCCAAATAAATTGAATTAGTTGTTCAATGAAATCTTTAATAATAACTTGAATAAAACATAGTACTTAAATCACATCATCATCAATATATATTTCTATTATTGTTAACATTGTGCTGTTCACAAATGAGACTTAACTGAAAATTTTTGTGGGGTTATTTCATTTTTTATTTTTCTAATCCATATTTATTTTTCATGTTTCTCAGTGCTGTTTTCGCTCCAGCCTGTGTTTCTCATGAGATCTTGACCCAGCCGTAAGTACTATAATAAAATCATTTCATTATTGTGTGTCATTGGTTGTGGAAAGGCAAAACTATTAATATTTTGGTAATATATGTCCTATAACAAATCATTCACTTTTAAACTCATTTTGACCCCAATTATACTTTGTAAGACAGAAATTTGAAAGTACAGTTCAGAACTAAAAAATAATAATTTATGATAAAAATTCTTGCTTTTCTCTTTGAAAGCAACTAAGAACTTTATTTGCTAATTCATATAATTAAAAATTACTAACTGGTACCTATACAGAAAAATAGTATGGTTATTACATAAAAAAATAATAGTCCCAATTATTCCTTTTTTTTTACATATAATATAATAAAATCATTTTTGCGAATATCAATCTAAAGGGACTGGCATACAGTTCGCATTCAAGGTATATCATTAGCTGAGTCAATTTACTGCTGGGAATCAAGTGCAGAATTAGCATCATCATGTCAACATTCAAGGTAAATCTTTTGATGTTTAGTTGTTCAAAAACTAATTACCTAAATGAATATTATTTATTAAAGATATTATTTTTTCATACTACATTGTGGTTAATTTAGATAATTGAATTCAAAAGATATTTCAATTAAAATATGAGAGCAGTTTATATGTTATATAAATGAAATTAAAAATAACTATTGGTATTGAAAATTAAAATTTCATCTTCTATTTGTTATCTGAAAAGACAAGGATCTATTTTGAATAATTATTTTAGTGTTGATTCTATGCTGTCAAAAAATGACACCCCTTTGGCTGATGCACCACCCAACAGTGACAATAAAAGAAAGAAAAGAAAGAAGGGAAAGAAAAACAAAAAGCGAAAAAAGAACAGTAAAAATAGTAAGATATTTTTTAACAAGAACTCACATAATAAGGATTTGGAATGTCTGCTGAAATTGTTGGAAATAAAATTAAAGATTTGAATTGATCACCAATTATATATCATTTTTTAAATATTTTAAGTTTTATTCACTGTATTGCTGATTCTTATTTTTTTTCTATCTAAACAGACAAAAATTTTAATAGGAGAAATTCCCGTTCAGTTGCTAAACGCTGCCAGAGAAGGTTGCTTGATGAATGCCCCTGGCCACACTGCAACTGCTCGTGTGCTAAGTCTTGGTGGGATACCATGAATGAAGTCAACAGTTATTTCCTAAGAACTCTGGCCACAGTTATGGGCATTGATCCAGCCAAAATGGCTAACAGCAAACTATGTGGAGCATGATGCTTTGCCTTGAATGGCAGATTTAAAGAATCTCAAACACAATGTTAAAAAAAACAAAAAAAACTATGTGAATGCAGGTTGTTTTTAATGATACAAACAATGAGCTGTGGTTGGAAAATTGGAATAATCTTACATGAAGATTTTTATTTCAATTTTACTTCTTAATTTTACAAAAATAACGCAACATTCTTGATTTTTCACCGCTTGATTCAATTTTCAAGATTGAGAGGATCTGGCAATCAATGTTTTGAGCACCACCAGAAGAGACTATTTATCTTTTAGTGTTTCATTTAGTGAAGTAACACTAGTAAAACCTATGGATATATTCCTGCTATGATTTCATGAGACACCTGTTGAGAGGATTAACATTAAATGTTGATATGATATTGATTATAATTATTTACAAGCAATGCATTCAAATGATTTCATCAAAAACATATTTTTACTCAACAAAAGAGGAATTCTTTGACGAAACAGAAAAGAAAGGAAATATTTTTCTAGACATCTGTTGCAGTGAATGGAGTGCATTACAGCTTTTGTATAACATTGTGTGAATGACAAAGTTTTTGGTTTCTTTTTAAAAAAATTGTTTACTGTGACAGACTGCCTCATTTTGAGGCATAAATCTCATTGATGTTTGTTTGAATTTCCCAGTTTGTGATCATAGCATAGATTTTTCTTAAGATATGAAATAAATAAAGGTAATAACAGCCATCCTTAGTTATGACAATTAATTGGAATGTACAATTCAAGCAAATATGTATTTTGTACAGGTATGTAAGTTTAAATGGTATGAGGCTATTCATTTCTTCTCTTTATCAGAAAATAGATAGTACTTCATTTAATTGAATATTTTAATTTAAGTTAAACAATGTGTATGAAACATAAATCTATATAGGTTTAATAGTAGACATGGAAATGAGAAAGAAAAGAAAATTTTATGTTTGAAAGTGTAAATGATAATCAAATGTGACTACCATTATGATAATCAAATGTGACTATTATCACGATAATCAAATGTGACGATCATCTTTTTCCTCGGACAGTTTTTAAGTTAATGTTTCAGGACTTAATTTTGAAAACAATTTTGGAGCAGGTTTTGGAAACCTTCATCACCCTTGCAAGATTTTGTGTGCATATAAATTTTCATTGGATAATGCTAAGAATTCAGACTTAATCCTCTTGTTGTATTTATCAATTTTTAATAAAAATTTTAATCTGTATAAAGTAATTATCATTTACTTATAATGTTTAAAATGACATGTAACATAATAATCGATTTAATTTAATTAAAGCTTAAATTGCTGTGAAGAAATGTCAGATATTTATGGTTTGACTTAACATGAGTCTCACAATTTTAGCTATTAATATTAGGGTTTTTTTTAGGTTATTTTAAAAAAATAAAATGAGAGGCATAGATGTTTTTTTTTAAAAAAGTATTATTGTCTCTTATGAGTGTGTTTTCTAAATTTTAAGTATCCATTCTTTCTATAATAACTTTTAAGCCATTTGCGGCAATTGTTTCATATTGAAATAAATATTTATGTCTGTTGTAATGCTTTGAAAAAAGCACTGTATGTACATGTTCTCAAAGTAGTCTATGTTGTCTTATTTAAAGAACGAAATTTTACATTTTTTATTTTTATGGTCATCAAAATGATCTCTGAATTTGGGCTATTTTTACAATATTAGATTAATAAATAATGATCTTTATATGCTTTAAAATTAAATGAATACATATTAAGAAAAACTAAAATTCAATTTTTTTATTTGCAGCTTTAAACTTTTTTTTTTTTTATTGAGACATTTTCTTCTAAGATCTAATGTTGTGAATATTTATCACATTCTTTAACTAAAGTAAAGCTCAGGTTCAAGTTAAGTGTGGATTGGTTTTACTGTTTAAAAAAGTATTATTTTAACTGTCTATCATGTTTTTAAATTTAGATCACTCAATTGTCAATGGCCAATTGTATCTTTTACATTTACGCTCCCAAGATTAGCAAGTGTTTGGAGACTTGCGTCAGCTCCCCAGTTGTGGCACGTCCTCTTCTGCTGACTATTTTGCTTAGACTTGTCTTTGAGGCCAGTTCACTATACTTATAGCATTTTCTGCACATTTTTCACCGAATCCCATAAAACCCGATAATCAGCGGGCTTGCATTCGATGACGCCAGAGCACCTTATAGATCTATATCTTCAAAATTTGTCAGGAACATTGTGCAGCTCAGTGACTATCTTTGCAGGATTTCAATTGAAATAGTCCTCTGCTCTAGTGCGATATCTGATTTAATAAGAATGAGATATCGAATCATGAAATGGAGTTAATGCTATGGGCTTAGCCTTAGACTTGGTCAATCAGCTGGAGTTTCTAATTCAGAAGCCGGATTGTTTCAATGACAAGCTCTAATTTAGTAACGTTCTGTTTGACTGTATTCTCCAAACACTATGTTGGGAAATAGTTTAACAGAAATGCTCTGCAGTTTTCATCTTTTGGAAAAAGAATTACTGTCGCATTGTTTTTATGCTTTTTCCCTATGGGATCTAACTTCCTTTGTTCCAGATTTTCCACTCTGGTGGGGTGTCATTATTTTGTCTCTAAATGGTGCTCTGGTCGATAGGCATTTATCTGAAAGCTTTCACAGTTCTTGTAACAGATAGGTGATGGTGTCGTGAAAACTTTCATGTTGGGTTCAATTCGTTGCACTCTGGGTCACTTTTTCTTCAGACCTTGATTATTCTGGCTTTTTGTTTACAAACATTGTTCAAATCTAAAGTTAAGTGTGTTTAATGCCCACGTATACCTAACAGTTATTCAAGTGCCATCTACTCTTTAGGGGTTTTGGTCTCTTCTACTTACTTATGCATGGGAGATAATTATGAGCCTTAGTCACAAAACTTTAAATCCATAAGCTTATGCCACATCAAGTTTCATGGAATCATGAAAATCATCCAACTATTATTAATACTATGTTTTAGATTTCAAATATTTTTACGAAAAGATCCGGATATCACAATATTTTTCCAGTACCAGAATAAAAACAGATTTTGGCAAATACAATTATAAAGCCTTTTGAACTTCAAAGAGTTATACAATACAAATTACTTCACTTTTGTTTGTTGTTTTTTTTTAACTTTAAAATAGAAAGAAGTTTTTAAAAAGAATTTTTGTTATCAAGGCTTGTTAATAAACGTAAGTAATGGAAAGCTGAATATAAATCTCATTTAAAAAGACTCATGTCTCCCAATATGAATGGATCAGCCTCCCTCAATTACTACCTCATCTGATATAAATACTATTCCATTATCATTGGTATTTAAAATGTGTTGTATTGCCGACACAAGTTTTCAATAGGCATTGTAAGTTGTGTTATTTATTTGAAAGGAGAGTGAGTAAATCATAAAAAAAAAATTTTTCCACATGTGACTAAATTCATCAAAGCTGATTAGTAAATGTCGTAAGTACTGTAATAGAATCAATCGCTGTTAACTTTTGGCTTCTAGTTAAAAAAGAAAACATAGGTTTTTACCTTCATATATATGTTTCAAATAATGAAAATACAAATTTGTAAGAACACAAACAGTTGTCAAATTAAATGTATACATAAATAAAATCATAATAAAACATTAATTTCCAATGTTGTTGAGATTACCAAATTATATTCAGCTTTACCAGCTTGACTTTCTTCTTTTAAATCTACTGTCATTGAATGATTTTTTTATTTTACGGGTATGAAAAATGCTATGTTTTTCTTAACAAAGCTATGAATTTACCAATTTTATTAATTTTTTTATTTGGTCTTTTTCTGTACCAAAAGTTGACTGTCTTTGAACTTAATATTTTACTAATTTAAATGAATGGAAAGACAATCAGGTTACATTTCTTCTATCTTAGGCTTAGACTTGAATAATCATTAAAATGTTTTATATTGATTGAGATACCATGTTAGAACTAGTCAATATAGCTAACTGTCTCATATATAGCCCTGAAAAAAATCTAACTAGATTATCCTGAATTTATTGAATATTTGTATAGCTTATTATTTTTTAAAGATTAATTTAGTGCCATACGTTTAATGTTGCATGTGAGGTTCACATGATATATGACTCTGACATGCTATTATGATGAATGAATAGTAGCTCTCAATAAATATAGAGTATTGATTATTGACCTATATGCTTCTTATGATAAGCAGAAACAAAGCCTTCATGTGTTGTGCACGGTTAGAATTAAAGTCTTAATATATCTTAAAAAATGTAAACAAAATAGGGGAAAACATTATTTGATCATGATTATACTTTTTCTGAGAATAATATGACTTGAAATATTTTTTTTAAAGGAAAGCTGTAAACAATAGTTTGAAAGAGTCATTAAAAATCGCAATTTAAAATATTACTTTTCCAATGTGTCTACCTCATACACATATCATTTATTTATTCCTGTGTAAAATTTAATTTAATGTTATGTTTGAAGGAACTTGCACCATCCTTTTCAAAATAGATTAAAGTCTTGCACATATTTAAAGGATTATCTTATGGTAATTATTAGAGGAGTATTTGAATGAATTTTATTTATTTGTTACAGCTTTAATCTTAAGAACAGAGCAATTATTTTACATATGCTTCAACCTTTAATATTTAAATGCATTTCACTGAATTTAAATAATAAATTCTTGTCTTTTTTAGGTCGAAAATGAAGTCTTAGAGCTATATTTTTGAAGGAATTCATAAATTTTTTAATTAAACTTTTACCAAACAATTTCGATCTATATTTTTTTTAGGGCTGCGGAAATTATCGATTAATTTCTCGATTAATCGGTAAAAAGTTTTATCGATTAAAATTATTTTAATCGATAAAACAGCAATTAAAATTAAAGAAAATATTTTAAACAATTTTTTCGATTTATTCATAATTAATTAATTAGTAATAACTAATAATAGCTACGTATAAACTTCTCCATTTAAAAAAAAAAAAAAGATTTTTAAAGTGCATTAACTTTAAAATAAGTAGTTTTTATAAGGAAAGTGATATTTAAGAAATAAACATTGTTTTAACTTAATTAACAATATTTTTTTACAATTTCATTGACATTAAATTGAGTTACTTATATTTAAAACATGTCTCCCAAAAATACAATATTTTTTTAATTAGAAACTTAAAATATGGGGCATTTTATGAAATTTTCAGTTTAATGAAGTCATAAATCTTATTTTCAGCTTTAATCAAAATTATCGATTAATTATTCGGTAATTTTTCAAAAGTTAACGATTAAATTTAAATTAATCGATAACAAAAAAAAATTAATTTGAAAAGTGTTTTTTTTTAATGAAATAATTATATTTAATTATAAAACATGTTCTAGTTTAGTAACATAATTAAGAAGTAAATTATCAGAGTAGCCTGAAGCTAATAGTAATAGGAACAAAAATTAGTATGGTTAGTATAATAACTTCATGAAAGTCATTCTAACACTACCAGTGGCAAAGTGATTCGGCATACGCTTTTAAGACGTGAACATTTTCTTCCTGTTAAATCCAATGCAAGGCTTCACTAAAAAGCTCTTTACTTTTCTAATTTTTGCCGGCATCTTTCGATTATATTTTCCATGTCACACCTTTGGCACCTTTAAATAATGGACCAAAGCTCTGTCTGTACTTAATTATGCTGTCGAAATGTTTCTCTAATATTAATAGTTATATGTATATAAAGATTATCATTTGTCAATAATTTGGTATTTTGGTACGTGATGGGTTAATGGCATTGTTTTTTTGTTTGTTTTTTTGTTGTTGTTGACATGTTGTCTTCAAAAATAAAAATGTATTGTAACCACTGTTTTACTTTGTCAAAATGTGATTCTGGATATTTTTTTTAAAATTAAATTTTATTAGATATTTAAAAATGTTTAAAGTTGAAGCAAATGACATACTTTGGATGAGTTATGTGAGAATTGGTCTTTAAAAAATGTTTTTGTTAATAACTATTACTATTACCTGGTACTGTATTATTTATGTTGGTTTTCATGGTTACAGATCTGATAGTAGTGATATTAAAGTAGTTTGTAAAAAAATAATTAAACAACTTTTTTAATAAATAAAAACAATTACAAAACCAACTAAAGCTTTGGTTATTTTTCTCTTTAAATTGCCCATTCTTAAATTGGTTAGGGGCCGTCCATAAATGACGTCACGCGATTTTGGCCGATTTTTTACCCCCTCCCCCCCTACGTCACGCGTCGTCACAAAATCGTCG
>MUZC01001015.1:86671-105451 GCA_002072015.1 Radix auricularia
TTCCAATATGACGTCGAAAATCTCTGACCCACCCCCCCCCAAATAAATAAATAAAATAAAAGGAATTTCTTATTGAAAATTAGCATGTTCCAAATTACTTTTTAAAAATATGTATTTAATTACTGTTTATTAATAGAGCGCGGGATGCCACAGAAACAATTTAAAAATTAAAATTTGAATCAAGAAAGGAGACATCACAAACATAATATACTGTTGTTTTTTTTTTAAACATTGAGATTCCACGTTTATGTCAATTTTTTTTTTAACGGGCGTCTTAATTTTTTTTAACGGAATTTTACAGAAGGCAATTTTACGGAAAATCTTTACGGACTTTCCGTAAATTTACGGACGGTTGGCAACCCTGGCTACTTCCCAACCACGAAAGACCCAAGACCAAGAGCTGGTAAGGAATGGATCTGTGACCAATATTCCCTTTAAAATTCTTTGGTCCATGTTAAAAAAAACTGGTGTGCAAAGTTGCAGAGCATCCAATTTTTGTACAATATATTTTTCAAAATTTGCTACTCGGTAATTCTAAACTGCTGCATGGCGTCGATTCGATATCTGCGCAGCTTAAAGGGAATGTTGTCTGTGACCCATTTGTCAACAAACCAGGCGAAACTAGCACGACTGTGCAAGAAGAAGTTCAACTGCTCGAGATTGCAAATGATGGTGGCCTTAAAACTACGTTCGAGAAAACAGCTTTGTGACGTCATATTGGGGGGGGGGTCTAATAATACGAGGGAAAAGTAGATCTATGTACATTACAAAAATGATAAATTATTTTTTAAATATTGGAAGATATAATAATTAGTATTATTTTCTTAAAATTTAATCGAATTTTAAGTTATCAAATTAATTTTAATTATTAACTGATTATATTTTATAACGATTAATCGCTTAATTAATTTTTAATTTACTCAGCCCTACTTTTAATAGATAATCATTTAATAAAATTTCATTTTTTAAATTTTTCTTTTATTTGTGTCAATATATTTTGAAAATGTAATTGAGCATACCAAAGAATATGTGAAAAAAAATCTGGAAAGAAATGTGCCAGTGCCAGATAAACAAAATTAATGTATTCTTCACGATTCACGGCAATGTACCGTTGTGAGCAATTTACTAATAAAATAGTTATTTAAAAAAATGTTTTAATCCAGCATACATTGGCTTAATCGCTAAACATTTATACATAGAAATGGATTTTGATGAATAAAATGTCATATTTTACACGAGAACATAAAAAATTATTTAAGAAAATGTCTATATATTTAGTATATATATTATAATTATAAGTCATAAGTATATAATATAATATTAATATTATTTATTATGCATGTCTTATCTTATCTTAGATTTAGATATGCAGACGCTCCTTTTATGCAGAAGATAATTGCGTTCACAGACCATGACAGATGATCTGTTGGCAAGTGATGCAGCGGTCACTGGCCACGGCTATAAAGGTTCCACACATTACCCACCCAGCCGCCTACCGCCTAACTATTGTTAGTTTGCAGTTAGATAGTTTAATTTAAAGTTAGGTACCCATGCAGAGTTGGGTGACTCAGGGACTCATTAGTATCAGGCCCCGGGAACAAACCCTCGCCTTGGTGTGGATTTGAAACCGTGACCATCGGTAAGCCAGTCGAGCCCGCTGCCCCTCGACCACCACATCCCACATGTTTTAAAATTAAATTGTTTTTTGTGAATTAACTGCACCTTAACCTTTGTGTCCTTTTCTTATTACTTAATTTACAATACTTATACACTGATTATAATAACATTTTGTTAACATACTGTAGTCCTATAGACAGTCCTAATTCCATACAATATATTATTGCATCCCATATGTCCTCTTTTAACTTTTGAGCTACATTGCATTAACTTCATGAACATGCGTGAAAACAATATGCACCCCCACCCCCAATTTAAATTCATCCATCCTCCGTTCGCATCAAAATAATTTTTAATAAATATTTAAGAGCTGTGATTTAAACACAAATAATTAATTTCTGTGAAATTAATTTTTTTAAAACAAACTTTTAAAGCGATACACCACAGTCAGGGGCTGGGCTCTCATAAAAATACTGGCCAACGCTAATAAGATATATTAAAAACTAGACATTAAATTGAAAAAAGTTTATTAATTAACCAATACTTCTCCTATTTGCCCTGCCAATTTAAATAAATGGACTTTTTTTCGCTGGTCAAGTATCCTCATAGCCCCTTCTTTTTTTTCTTGGTTCTTAGAGAAATCCTTAAATAGAAAATAAAAATGGTGAGGTGTCCAAATTTTATCCCCCCCCCCTTTCTTTTAAAAATTATATTCACATATATGGGCAACATTTTTCAAACTGAGCTACTGGTACTACGAAATTTTTTTGTGTATTCTAGTGAAGTCTCAGTTTTGCTAATACAATGGTGTTCTTATGTTGTTGGGTTTTTTAAAAATTCCTCGCTGACTAATCTTTGTGCAAATATTTTATTTTTTTTGCAATACAAAATACACGCAATAAAATTATTAATAATTAAATAAGAATTCTTAATGATTAGTATAGTATATGTTAAAGGATGAAAATTATATATAACTATGTGAGGATTAAATCTCCTTGATATTCAATGTCATGAATTTTCACCCTGTAGACTGTAGAATATTTTAAATCTTGACAACACATACTAAGGTCTGCATTAAAACTTGAGGTTAATTATCTTATCTCTGCATATACATTTTTTTTTTACAAGAGTCAAATGATATAGCTAATTTAATAAACATTATGTCTGCATTATTTTTTAAGTGATGAATGAATTTTTTGACCTACATATTTTTTTATTAACAGTGTAAATGGCTACTAAATGCAAATCAAGGCATGTAATCGAGAATTTTATCTGAGGTCAATGCACTTTAAAGAGGTAGTTGATAATATAAGACCTTGGCTTTGACAAGACAGTGCTATAAGTTTAATATGATACAAAACATTAACAAGAAATCAGTCTGTGTCATCTCCAGTGCATGTAGACATTTCAGGAACCAGTTTCAGTTGCTAAAAATGCTACAGTACAGTACTAAACATTTATTCACTGATGAAAAACAAACTGAGCTCTATGCCAAGTTTCGTCCAAGTTACACCGATGAGATATTCAAAAGAATTATTGACTTTCACCAAGAAGATCATTGTGAATTCCAACTTGCTGTAGATGTTGGTTGTGGCTCAGGACAAAGTACTCTCCCTTTGGCAAAACATTTTAAACAGGCGAGTTTTCAACTTTATTTTTGCACTGCATCATTGTTGAGACTATTCTGAACCAGGAATTAATTGGGTTTTTTGTTTGTTTGTAGCTCAGTGCTTTGCCAGGATGTAATATACTTAATCTAATATTTGCTTAGGTGATAGGTGTTGATGTCAGTGAACAGCAACTTGGTAATGCTCCAAGGAATTTTCAAAATGTAAAGTTTCAAATTTCATCTGCCGAAGAGCTTGGTTTCATTCCATCATCTACTGTAGATCTAGTCACCATAGCCCAAGCTCTACATTGGTTGGATCTAAAAAAGTGAGGTATTAATTGGCTTCATTGTCTTTTCTTTGTATTATCGTTTTGATACTCTAATATATACCTAATGATTTGAAGGCATTGTGAACAATAATTTGACATAAAAAAGAGGAAATGCTTACAGTGCCAGCTGAATAAAAACTCATCTGTGTTTACGATGACCTTTTAACCATTTTGGGGGCAAATTATGACTAAAAAAATATTTTTGTGGGATATACCAACTTTTAACTTGTGTGAATATTTTGCATTGTGTAATCCTCAGATTTTATGCAGAGGTGGACAGGGTTTTAAAGCCTGGTGGATCTATTATTGCCTATGGATATGGTATTTGCAGTTTAAAACCAGAGGAAGCTGAGCACATTTTCTCTCACGTGAACTTCACTTATTACTTATTAGTCATAAGTTTTTGTAAAAAAAAAAAAGATTATCCATTAACCCAATATCAATTACAGAAAGATTTTTTAAAAATTATTATCAGATCAATGGCTTATTTCTATCTGAGATATTTTTTACAGCTTGGGTTAAAAAGATGAGATTTAAAAGCATGTCTTAATTTAGGAGATTTATAAAGCTATTTAAACACAATATTTAACTCTTAAAGCCCCAGAAGGTTTTCAATAAATTTCCGCCTTAGTCCTTTAAGGATTTCCCATATTCCGATCAACTGGTAATAAAATTTAAAAAATTTCGTAAAATGCATTTATATTATTATTGTCACATTGACTTCATCTTTTAGAATAAGAATGGTTATTTTACATTTTCAAAAGTCCATCTTGAGTTTAATACTATTTTACCTGTAGTTCAGCACTATTATTATTTTAATAAAGTATAGCAAAATCACATCTTCAAAAAAAAAAAAGGTAAAACCACCAAAATCTTTGCGAATGGAGTGATAACACTAGCGGGGGCGACGGCCGCAATTGCCGGAAGTCGAATGCATCATCTTACACGCATTGAAGAGTTTTTATTTTCTGTGATTTCGTTTCTAAAGAGAGTTCTATCGAGGCGCGCATTAACGTGCTTCGGCAATAGAGACGAGGCGCGGATTACCGTGCTTTGGGGCTTTAAGAGTTAATGTGAATTTTGATTCCATATCTTTACAAAGTTACACTTTTTTTTATATAAGTGCCAAGATACCATCAAAATTATAAAAATAATAAAATAAAATTTCAGATCTACCATGAAGTTTTACCTAGTTACTGGGCGGAGGGAAGAAAAATGGTTGAGGAAAAGTATACTTCTATTGAATTACCTTACCCTGGGTGGATAAGGTGAATACCATCTTTAGATTTCTTTGTTGACATTGAGCATTGAAAGCTAGCATGTCGATCATTAGTGCTCATTTGGTCAGTTTATTGCAAAAAGAATTTCAGAGCTAGCAGTGTACTTTCTAAAGACATTTTATTAATGTATTGAATAATTTTTTTCTTAATGAAACTGAGACTTTTTAGGTATAGTTTATCCGATTTGCTTTTTTATTGAAACATCACTGTGGCCACCTTGACAATTCAGTGCTCACTGTAAAAGCTTATAAGCTGGCTAGTATGAGTGATGATTAAAGTTAAGTCAATCTTTATCTTAAGGTCTTCATTTTAACTCTATCAGTTTGTTGTAAACGTATTAATATTTTCCTATTTTAGGGATGACAGCCTCAACATTATTAAGCAGTGCAGCGTGTCTGATTTTATTGGATATATGGGGTCATGGTCTGCCATTAACAACTACAACAAGGCAAACCCAGGAGACATCTTGGACCATATCCAACAAAAGTATGCCTCACATTTTACTCTCGTTGGTACTCATAATCTTCATCAGTGGAACTACAGCTCACTTAGGGCCATGGTCTGCTCCACCATATCTTTCCATTGGGAATGATCCATGGTTTTCTGCTTCCATGCATGAAACCCCAACAGGTGTAAATAACTTCTCTACAAGTCAATCGATCCCAGCCATGTGCGACCTTTGAGTTTCTTTGGTTCATTTACATGAAGACGAGCCTTGAACTGAGCCAATTTCCAGTACCCTGATTTTAAATGTCATTACTGTTTCTACCTTGTAGTGCTATATTGTCTGCATATGCCAGTCACTGCAGTGGCTGGCTTTATACGATACCTGTAGATCGTTGTTCTGTAATACCTCACTGAAGGTTGCTTGTTATGGTTTTGCTTGTGCTGATGTGTATGGATCTGATAATTTTTTGTGGCATGATGTTAAACAGAATACATTAGAGTGAATCCTGAGAACATTAACTGAGAACTCCCCTGAGTATTCTTCCTGCACCTTGATTCTACGTTTTTTCTTTCTGCAAATTTTGCTAGCCACCCTTCTTGTTTCAATAAATAATTGCAGTGTTCTTCTTGTCTCCCTTTGCAGTATCATTAGCCTATCTTTGTTTTTTTGTTTTAAAAGCTCTTCGCATTCTATGTCATACCATTCTGTTCTTTTCACTATCTGTTTAAAACATCTAGCTGACTGATTCCCTTTTGGCTAATTCTAATTGAGTGTAAATCTTCTATTGATATTCCTCAGTAATTCTTGGGTCCATGCTTAATGTTTCACGCCCCAAAAGGTTTTTGCCAAACTTTCACCTCAATCCCGTAAGGAATCCCTGTATTGCAATCAACTGGTTATGAAATTTTAAAAATTGCGTAAAATGAATTTATTAGGACTGTTATCGATTAACTTTAATTTAATCGTTAATTTTTGAAAAATTACCCAATGATTAATCGATAATTTTGATGAAAGCTAAAAATAAGATGTATGGCATCATTAAACTTTCATTTAAAATTTCAGGGGAAGTAACAAAAACAGGCAATTGAAATATTTTTTATTTAAATAAAGTTAGTTTAATATAATTTCAATGAATTTAAATTTTGTTATTGTTAATTAAGTTAAAACAATGTTTGATTTTTTTTATATCATTTTCCTCATAAAAAACAGCTTATTTTGAAGTTAACACTTTAAAAACTTTTTTGTTTAAAATGCAGAAGTTTGTATGTAAAAAAAGCAAACTATTATTAATTATTAATAATTATAATTAATTATTCATTAATAAATTTTTTTAAAATTTATAAACATCTTCTTTCATTTAAATTGATATTTTATCAATTAAAATAATTTTAATCGATTAAATTTTTACAGATTAATCAAGAAATTAATAGTTAAATATTGCAGCCCTAGTATTTATGTTATTATTGTCATACTGACTTCATTTTATTAAAATATGAATAGTTTTTTTTTAGGGCTGTTATCGATTAATTAAAATTGAATCATTAACTTTTGAAAAATTACCGAATAATTAGTCGATAATTTTGATTAGAGCAAAACATAAGATGTATGATGTCATTAAACTGAAAATTTCAAGGGAAGTAACAAAAACAGGCAATTGACATATTTTTGATATAGATATAAGCAGTTTAATTTAATGTCAATGAATTTGAATTTTATTATTTTTAATTAAGTTAAAGCAATGTTTAACTGTTGATATCATTTTCCTTATAAAACAGCTGATTTTAAAGTTAATAGATTATTTATTGATAAATCGGTAATACAATTGAAAAGATGTTCCATAGTTTAAATCACTATTTTATCGATTAAAATAATTTTAATGGATACAAAATTTTACTGATTAATCGAGAAATTAATCGATTATTTCCGCAGCCCTAGTTATTTTACATAACCAAAAGACCGTCGTGACTTTAAATCTATTTTTACCTGTAGTTTAGATCTATTATTTTATAATAGACTAGATGCCTGTGTAGCATACGCCGCAGATTTGCTCATAGATAGTGCAAAGAAAGTAGGGGAGGGTGGGTGAACATACACAGACTGCATCACGATGAAATCAGAACAACGCAAATGAACCTCCAGATGCAGGGATAACTGTGACACATTGTTGATCTGGAAACATGTGCACTATGGTTAGCCACTTGCCATCCCCAACCCTGCACCACTCTAGTTTGCCAACCATAAACTAATTGGCATAACCTGACAAAGGTCATTAATCAAGCTTATTTCCACTCGTCTTGTGCTTCTTATGGTGTTTTGTAGTCATGATCGAAAAGAAAGTGGGAAAAGGGAACAAACGCAAACATTATTAAAAATGTAATGTCCTAGCTGGGGATTGAACCTGCGACCTCTGCGCGTTAGGCGTATGTAATAACCACTACACTACAAAATACATGTTGTTTTGTTGTTCTGAAAGAACATAGTAATTGACTTCAATTCAACAAATTGTTGGTCTCGATGTGCACTACCCCTTTTCTTGCAACTGATTGGTTGGTGGGGTCAGAGAGCTTGCTACTTTGTTGGTGTCCGGCATGATTGGACCATGATAAGAATTATATATATAGATTTGTAAAGTATAGAAATATTGCACCTTCAAAAAAAAACTGTTAAAATTACAAAAAACTTCAGGAATCGACCGATAACACTAGTGAGAGAAACGGCCGCCATTGCAGGAAGTCAAATAAGTCATCTTTCACGCACTGAAGAGTATTTACTTTCTGTGATTTCATTTCTAATTAGAGTTCTATCAAGGCGCGTATTACCGCGCTTTGGCATTACAGGCGAGGCGCGTGTTACCACGCTTTGAACTTTGGGGCCTTAAACGTTAATTGCTTGCTGCCTTGCTGTTTTTCTCTTGTCTATGTTATTGTGAATGTTATAAAATTTTTGTTTACGTTTGTTACAAGTATGTGGTCTGAGTCTATATCCACCCCTCTACTGATTATTAGCAGATTTTTTCCTATTTGTCTTGATTTTTTTTAGCTTTAAAATGTTTCTTTTTAAATTTCAGAATCTTGCTGAATGATTTTGCATAATTTCTCATTAACTTTTATACAACAGGCTGAATTCCTGCTATGCGATGATGAATTGTGATAAACCCATCACTGTTACTTGGCCAGTTTTTATGCTCATGGGCCACAAGCCAAGACCTTAGTCCTGACTCTTCCAGTGCTGCTAAATACTGATTTTCATTAATCTTAGAAAAATGCATTTAATTGGGCAATTTTAATAACAATGTTATATCCCAAATTTTATTGGCAGAAGATATAACACCTTATGTTTGTAATAATCAGATGTAACTTTTCCAACTTTGAGTGATTAAAAAAATTGAGACATATATAGTGAAATATTATTGATTTTCATTATTTTATTTTTATAAACGCAAATAAAATTTATTTATAATTTCATCTTAATCAATTCTTCTCTAGCAAAATTTTTTTTCTTATATTAATGCTCCGCTGATTGATTATCAGGGCATTAATAATTTTTGGTCAAATTTAATTAATATTTTTGAAATGTTATTTGATCTTATGTATGTTAAAAACTGTAATTTGATAACTGTGATGTTTTGATGAATTCTTTAGAGCATTCAAATCACAATCAGTATTCACTTTATCATAATGGTAAAATGTAAAGCCTGTTTTGGTAACATATTTATATTCCCAAATAGTTTTTATAAAAAGATTTTGATGATCACTTATTTTCCTTATCGTGTTATAATTTTTTAAACAGGAAAAAGATATAGCTTGTAGTGTTAAAAATAAAAATTTATTATTTCATTCACAAATAATTTGCTGGGAATTAAGTTTAGATGGTAACTGGATTCAAATGATGATTCCCAGCAAAAAAATTTATGTTTTACATATTTGAAATGAACTTAATTAATTCAAGCCTCAGCGTACAGATACCAAATTTACTTAATGAAGACACCAACCAAATAAAAGTGTGATTTACAGTTTTATTATGCTTTAATGGTGTGACATGATTGTAAAGCAATGTAGTTTGGGCATTAATCCCCTTAGTCCTTAGGTGTTAAAAAAACCAGTACCACAATTTTCTTAGTATTCAAAAACATTTGGCCAAGTATGCATTATACAAGTTACATTGTCTTGTGAAATTTGAGGTCAAAATAAAATACTAAATTTAAGTGCAGATTCTTTTCTTATGCTTTATGAAATGTTAGTACTCTTGGTTGGACTCTATCTGATTATAAAAATCGGAACTAGAGAAGAAATTCACACAAAGAAAAGAAAATCATTACAGCTAAAAATAAAATCTCTTATCCCCCATGAACATTTTCTTTAGTTGTTTTTTTTTTAAAGTATCTATATTTTAAAGCTCATCAGCTAGAGAGAATGAGGAAAAAAAATTATGACATGTAATCTCCATTTACATACCTTATATAAAGAAATATTTATGAAGCTTTATTTTCTTGAGGCACATTATTTTTCTTAAACATGTACTAAGTGTGGTCAGGTCTATCATAGCTTCAAACTCACAGTCTATATGTTACAAAATAAAAGATTTCATTCCTAACTTGCTTAAACTTGTAATGATCAATTATCAATACCATCAGAAATTTACTGTGAAAAAATATAACAAGTGACTTTTTAAAAAAAACTGAACATTGGCACAAAAAATCTTAAGTACACCATTTGACTTCTATGGGTGATAATAATTTATTCATAACAAGTTATCCACTAAAAATATTGTTGAGTAGACATGATTGTAAAAAAAAAAATTAGTGCTTACCATTTCAAATGTATCTTACAACAAACAATGGTTAAATCTAACAAATGAATTCACAAAATTGCATGTAACATGTCCATATATGGGTATATACAATATGAGCAAAAATGTTTTGTAAACAAAAAGTTCCACTTTCTCCTCTGTCATGCTGGAAATGTATAAATTAAATTACTACAAAAATAGAAATTTTCATTTTGTATGTTTCCAAATAGTTAATATTCACGTACATTTACATGAACTAATTGGATCCCAAACAGTTACACCAAAAAGATTATTATTATTATACACTGCGGTTAATGCATGAATGTTCATGCTATTTCTAGCATGCAGTCCCTCGCTCTGTGTTGGGTATAGCAACAGCATCCAAAACAGTGGGTCTCAATCCATCAGAGCTTTTAGTGCCAATCGATGCCGATTGTTTAAGATTTGCGGGGGGTGATCCAATCGCATTCGATTTTTGAGGAGCTACAGGTGAGAGTTTGCCGGCTTCCTTAAATGAACGTTTGGGTTTGGAAATCTTTCTGGTGGTGTTCTCGTTTGTCTTGTGTTCCTCATTGTTATTTCCGACATCCACCATTTTTAATCTAACACTGTCTCTGTTTTGGTACAGACCAACATTTTGATTAGGATCCGATGAAGAGTTTGTAGGAATATCTCCATTATGAGCATTTGTTAAGTGGGTTGAAATCTTTTTCTCTTTTGAGACTTGCTTCGAGGGTTTGTTGTCTTGTACGGGCTTCACTGTGTCATCAGGGGAAGGCATCACCTGGCCGTCAACACTCTCCTCACCAACCGGAGCCATGCGAGGCTTCATTTTTCTCTTAAATGATCTGCCAGAAGATGTCTTCTTGGTGGACCTTGTGATTTGACCATCTTGCTCATCGGGTGACCCAGGTTTAAAACAGGGGACGCTGTCTAAGGTGATGCATGTGGAGTCCATACAGCTTGGATTTTTCTGCACTTCTGGCGCAGCATCTGGGTTGTCTCTACTGTAAATGAAGACATATATAGAGCTTAGATAGAGAGAGAGTAGTTATAAATGAAGACGTAGAGCTTAGATAGAGAGAGAGTAGTTATAAATGAAGACGTAGAGCTTAGTTAGAGAGAGAGTAGTTATAAATGAAGACAGATATAGAGCTTAGATAGAGAGAGAGAGAGTAGTTATAAATGAAGACAGATATAGAGCTTAGATAGAGAGAGAGAGTAGTTATAAATGATGATAGATATAGAGCTTAGATAGAGAGAGAGTAGTTATAACTGAAGACAGATATAGAGCTTAGATAGAGAGAGAGAGTAGTTATAAATGAAGACAGATATAGAGTAGTTATAAATGAATGCATATTGAATAGATATATGTGAACATGATTTTTAGCCTATTTATTATTTTCATTAATATTTCTTTGTAATTGAATAATGAAGAACAATATAATAATGTATGAAGAATATATAAGTGTTAACAGTAGAAAAAAATTAACAAGGTTTTAAATCTTTTATCAAAGTTCACAGTAAAGAAATTTTTTTTTTACTTATTAAAGTACTAATTTGCCTGAGCTGTCTGAATTACAAAACCGTGTTTATGACATATGTTATAACTCATGATAAAATAGAATTTTGTTATTAAACAAAGAAAATAATTTCAAATATTCTGCAAGTAATCAGAGCAATAAAACTAATTTGTGATGAATCTCTCGGCTGTCCTTTGTTTTATTGGGTTTTTTTGTCATTTGCGTTTTGATTACAACTTTTATTTATTGATGTTAGTATTTAATCATGGATATTCTTTAACCAGTTAGAATTATTTCACCTTGGCTTTTAACAAAGTCAAAATGTAACCAGTGGCTTACAGAAAGTCAGAATGGACAGATGTCAATCTGCTCCCTAATCTCAAGCTCCTAATAAGAAAATGCACCAAATACTTGATCATCATCCCAAAAGGAGAAAAAAAAAAGATCTTGCAACTGACAACTCCAAGCAGGTTAACTCTTATGAATCAGTGCAAAAACACTATTTCCAAACAGTGTGGTAAAAATCAGTTAACTGGGAAGCATTCTCTTTAGATCAGGAAATAATAATAAGATAAACAGCTGAATTCCTTTAGCAAATATTTTAATAAGGCTCATGAAGAGTTTCTGGTAGACAAAAGGTCTTGTCACTTAGCTGAAAGTGGAAAGGAAAATCATATGGATGATGTACATTATCATCTCCACGTAGGGTGTCTAAAATTCTCAGCATATGGTCGTAGGAAAAAGTCTGTTATGCAAAAGTCCAACAACAAAGCTAAAAATAAGAAATGACAGGTTCATTCAAATAGGATGATACTGGTGTGTACAGCATATTGGATGAATGCTAGACAGAAGACTTCCTTAACTGCTAATAGTACATGAAATCTCTATGAGAGGTGGGGGGGGGGATAGTTATCTGGTTGGTACAAAAAAAAAAGTTGTCAGACTTATTGAAAATCTGCACTCAAATAGACTAGGAAACACTTGAAATGAATTATATAAGCTGGCCAAGGAGACTCACTTTTTGAGCTCACATATTAGAGAGCAAACACACTGATCACACCTAAAGAAATCTAACTGCAATTTTAAGCTAGCAAAAAACCAAAGCAAGGTCTGTCCTAAATGCTTCGAAGGTTTCCCTCCAAAAATAGGACTGGCAAATGGCTGTCAAACTCCGCATTGGATATATCCTAGCTTGTCTTTGCACACAAAGGTGAAAAAACATTTAACCAGTGTCCGTGATTTGGATTAATTCTTAACCAAAGACATTAGTATTTAACCATTTATATTAATATTTAGCCAGTGACATTAATATTTAACCAGTGACATTAATATTTAACCAATGACTTACTGCAGCAATCTCCGGATGACCATAACAATGGCAACGACTAAAGCAATGACAGTCACAATGGATGCCAGAACACAACCTATGATAATACCTGTTTCTGAAAATATTTTGAATCAAATATTTTTTAAAGCACTTGGTGGTAAATGAAGATTAGAAGAAATATGTAAATTGTAAACTAATGAATTACAATACTGCTTTAATAATATAAAAAATAGAAACATCCAAAATAAAGCTAACGATTCAATGAAAACATTTTTTAATTTTCACAACATATTTTTCAGGAAAGTATATATATTTGGTTTTAAAAAGTACGTCAGTAGAGCAAATTTGTTTTAAAAAATTTTGATTGAATCAAGAAAGATAACTCATGACGATTTATATTTTTAATTGAAGTGTGATAAAAAAAATAGATTGCTTACCTCTTAGATCATCACTGTTACTCGCCCCTGTCAGAGGTTTCTGAGTAACTGTGAATGCCACTGGCCTGCTCTTTCCTTCTGGTGAAGCTTCTTGCACTGTGCTTAGTATTAGTGATTGAGTGGTGGTATTGGGAACTGTTGTTGCAGTGGTAGTGGAGGTGGAAGATGCAACTAAAGCCACCAAGGCTATGAAAGAAAGAAACAGTTTGAACAGATTAGATGTTATCTTCTACATTACAACAAATGCTCCTCCTATACAGAAGAGTACAATGTCTTACCCTTACCCATTATTTATGTCTATACTCCCATTTAGATCTGAAAATTATAATTTAGATAAAAACAGAAATGACTTTTTAAATATATGTATTGAAAAATAGTTATGTAGTTTAAACAAGTGGTTCCCAAACTGTAATCAGCTGGGCCCTGACCAAGTGAACTTCTTTTCAGCCATTCAGGAAACACTTTTATAGTGTAATACTAAATATTATGTACATGAGTATGGCTAAAGTGCACCCCCCAAAAATTTGATTCTTATAACTGAATGAGCACAAGTATAATATATGTGCAGCTACATGCTTAAACTTGAAATTCTGTTGCAATCGCTGCTTAAAAATGAAGTTAAGCAGCTGAAGTTGGAACTTGTGAAAAAAAAAACGTTTAGTTACACTAAATTCCTTCTGATTTAAAAATAAGACCTTTTTTGTCCAATTCAGTCACATGACCTACATCGTAGATAATAGATGTATTTTAAAACATACATTAAGACATTTGTATTTGATTCTTTTTTCTTTAAACATATTTTTTAAACACTATAAAGAATCATGAATAACTTATTATTCAATTGTATTTGATTGCTTGTGTTTTCTATACATTTTTCAATGCAAGTTTGTAGACCTACTTCTAGTTTTACTATCAATTAAAAAAAAAAACAACAACTTAATTTAAGTTTACAGCGGATATTTGAAGTTCACATTCATTTTAAAAAGGGAATTCTCAAAGTTATAAAATATAAAAGACTAAGAGCGTTCAATAACAATACTTGAACAAGTAATATAAGTAGTTAGGTCACTCTCACTCACACTGAACACATGAATAGCTCAGCAGCAGCACGGTGCTGTAGCCACATTGTGGAGAGTACGTTTTAAACGTCTTGTTACAGCTATTCACACCCTCGCAGTTTTGGAAGATCCGGGTCTTTTCCCAGCAGTCGCCATCTGTGGTCAAACAAGTGCCCCACTTGTTTCTGCCCAGCAAGGCTTCGCCAATGTTAATGATGTAGCCTTCCGGACAACTGATGCTCACGTTTCCAGGTAGATCGGAGTCGCTGCCCTTGAAGCATTGTTTAATTTGTTCATCTTTGGAACAAAGAGAAACCAGGTGAGAATTATGAAATGCAGGGGATAAATTCATGAACATTTTGCCACAAGGCTGAATGTTAAGGTCATATCAGTATAATGACAATCAACACACACACACACAAAAGCAAACAAAAACGAAAAAAACTAAATTGTCACAATTGGTGAAACTTTGATTTATTGTAACATTATTAAAATGAAATATTTATTGTTACATTATATGTAAAAATTGAAGATATTTAATTAGATTTCGTCAAAAGTAAATAGTCTAGACATTTTAACTATTGGTCAAATTTCAAGAGATATTGTTACTATTGATCAAATTCAAGAGCTATTACTATTCTTTCATTTGGCAAAACTTTGGTTCAACTTTGAGAGATATGTAAAAGTCTTTTTTTTTTTAAAGTTACAATATGTCGAATCTGATGAGTTATTGGTCAGGAGTTCAAAACATGACACATTCTGAACCCTATCAAAGTGTACATAATTAATTACACAGACCAAAGCGCCATGAAGATTCACGTCTTGTGTTTATTCACGCCCTTGGGCCTACCTGCATTCACCGCCTTTGATGTCCACCAAATCAACAGTGTAGCGATGGTAACCTTCACTAGCCAACCGCTTCTCCATCTAATATCGTCTGCCAGCATGGTGCTTGTGCCATAGAGCTGTCAATATTTAAGAATGTGTTACAAAGTATCCCGGCACGAACATAACATAACAGGTAAAGTATCATTGGAAAAATCTCTCCTGGTGACAACACTCAAGTATACACAAGAGGACCATTGTGGTTGAAACAAAACAACAAATAACAGAAAAATTTCCTAATGGAACTCCTGCGATTGTACAACCCAGATTAATGCAAAATGGACCTGGTGTCTGGTGTTTTGGTGTCCGGATCTGATGAGTGTCAGCTGTGAGAATGGCCTATTTCGATGGTATATACCCTTGAGGGTTTTTTTTTTCAGTGTGGAAATTGGAGGGTCTTTCTCATCCCGATCCGCCTGTTAGTCCCTCATCGTCACAAAAACTTAGACCCACCTTCCAATATTACATCACAAAGCTTTGCACCCCCCTATTCAAAGCCATATTTTCTTATTGAAAATAAGCATGTTACAAATTACTTTTTAGTCATTTAAATTAAAATAAAATATTATTTAGTGTAAGCCTGCACTCTAAAGTAACACGTGAAGCCATAAAACGTCATAAGATAAAATTTGAAAGCAATCAAATATTTAAGTGGAACTTTTATTTAAAGTTGCACGTTTAGCTGTTACGTCACATTTCTTAAACGCCCCCCCCTCCACTCGTCACAAATACCTGACTCCCCTCCCCCCTAGGCACGTGACGGCATCCATGGACGGACCCATAGAGGATAAGTCCATAAGGATATAATGAGAACATCCTTTTGTTAAGTAATAAATGTAACATCTAAAGTAACGTCTGTGGAAACTAAAGTTGATGGATTATACTTCTTTTTGTCACAACGCCTAGATACCGAAAACCTAATACACATGGGGCAGCGGTGATGTACTGACCACTACTACGTTAAGTGTTTTGCGACATGTCCGAACCGGAATCCTACGCATCACGCGTTCAAAAAAACATTTAAGAAAACGAAACCCTGATGATTCCCCATGCATCGGGAGGTATCGATGTTCAGCGAAGTCGAAATTTTACCGGGCAGTATGTCCACTGGTGTCAATAAACACAATTTTACCGGGCAGTATGTCCACTGGCGTCAATAACACAATTTTACCGGGCAGTATGTCCACTGGTGTCAATAACACTATTTTACCGGGCAGTATGTCAAGTTGTCCACTGATGCAAATAAACACAATTTAATGTACCGGATGAATAAAATAATATGCACAAACATGCATAGAAGCTAACTAAGAATAAGATCATTTCATTCTCACGATGAAATTTTAGGAACGCCATTCCAATGAATTTGTATTAATGTACCATCAGTCTGTTAAGTCGATATTAGACTGTCTGATCCTTCAACTTCTACACCGCAACCCACCCGAAAAAAATGTATTCCAAGCACCTGGAATGTGCACAAGATTGAACATTAAAATCTCACAAGCGACTCACACTTGCAGTGCTTTTGCGTTGTTATTTATTGCTTATTGCGTCATTAATATTATCAGTATTAGTAGGTGTCCATTCGTTTACCCTTAAAAAAAAACAGGTTTTATGTATCGGTCGGTTGTCTTAACAGCACTTCATTTATAGTTGATGAATGATTAAATTGTTGTTCTCTTATTGTGAACGTAGAGAAAAACAAAAATATGCTTTGCCATCTTCAAGTAAGTTAATTCCGGAGCCTTTTTAATTTATTGCTCGCTATTTCCACAATCAACAATTTTTGTTTTGGATTTGATAGGAGCAGCACTCTGTAACTGTAAGCAACCGTCACATGTCGACAATAGTGACTATACCAGCGGTGGCGGCCCAGAGTTTGTTTAATAAGCCTAGGCACTCGCAGATTAATACACATCGATAGCAGTCACACAATAGCGTAAATGTTATTCACAATTTTTTCATTATTTGATTTTCAGGTTAAAGATGTTCACATTGCCGGCATAAATCAACAACAACGATGGCTACAAGGTGAAACTGGAAATAAGGAAGATCTTCCTTGATTTAAATAAAGAAATTCATTTTGGGACAACACGTTTGTGTATACTGTATACAATAATTGACAAAAAAATGGAATGTTGTGTGGTGGGCAGTCAACGAATACAAAATCATTTGGTAAATCAATAGTCTTCATACGGCGTTACATTTGGGCAACTACCTGAACTACTATACGAATAGTTAGTCCATTAACTTCCCGAGAAAACATCAATTGTAATTAGAATGACATTTTAAGTATTAATGTTAAATTCTAACAGTCGCTCTATCATGTTCATTCACCCAACATTTCACCTCCGTGTCAACCTCCCCGAGGACCGGCCACAAAGCCACACTATTAATTATAAAATATTTTTTTTTCAACATGCAAGTTTTGTTGGGTCTCGTTTAGAATTTAGAAGTAAGTTAAAAATAATATATGCATGCTTTTGATGTTTTTTCAGAAATAAATGTTTCAATTTAGCCATGGGCAAATTTTTATTTTTTTTAATTTCTACTCAAAAGAAAAAGTCCATCACATTGATATATCATAGTAATATACATCAAAGTAATTTTTTAAAAAAATGTTATCTTTTAATAAAATGAGTTAAAATTATGTCGCGAAAATTCTCGAATATTCTTAGTGCGTCGTAACCCAAAAAAGTGTGAGAAACACTGACTTAGCTAATTGTATAACTTTTTATTTGTAGGAGAATTTTATATATAAAACATCGTTTACAGTGGTTGACATTGGTGACATGATGTTGGTGACTATCGACGCAGTAAGTCATGTTGGAAAGGTTCAGATTCAACACACTTGCTTCGTTTCAAACTTACCATTAGGAATGAGAGGGCATGGCAGTTGGCATTCTGTGCGTTCGCAACACACAGCAAACAATTGACGATAATGTTGGTTTTCAATGCAGTGTATATAAAAAGAACTTCAAAAACGTATTCATCTGGTTTTTTGCTTTAAGTATTATTAAGATACATAGATATTTATCCTTCTGGTGGTGATAATGTTAAAATCACAACTTCCATATTTAAAGCATCGCGAGAGGAATATGAACACCTCTGATAATGAGTCATAATAATCACACGGGTCCTATTCCCATGGTGTATGTCTTGGAATAGCCATGATTGAGTGTGTGAAAATATCTCAAGCATGATCAGTGGCGTGGATACACTTATTTTACCCCCACTCACTGCCCCACTTTTTATTTTGCTCTCCTGAGAGTCAATTCTACAGAGTGAACTTCATATTCATATACGGGAAAATATGTGTTCCAAATAGTGGCATAGATTACAAATAAGTTTACCGTAACTAACAGATAGGCTTAAATCAGATCTCCGTCCGTGACAACAATACAATATTTTAACCACTCCGAGGAAAAAAGTGTGGGGGGGGGGATGCATGGCGTCTGGCTAAACATGTTATTCCCCCACCC
>MUZC01001016.1:18535-52484 GCA_002072015.1 Radix auricularia
AAAAATAATTTGCGCTAAAATAAGAAATTACCGCTTTATGATATTTAAATTAATTAATTAATTAATTTGTATTTATTTTAATTAGTATTTTATAAATTAAGATTTTAATAAAAAGATAACATGCAAGAACTGTATCAGTAATTATATTATTTAGGTTTAAACAAACTATACAAATAACTTATTTTCGTCACACTTCCGGCGACGGTTATTCTAAAAATACAATCAATTACAATCGATCTTAAAACGGAACGCAATGAAACTTAAGAAAACAAAAACATTACGTTTCGGCGGCTTGTTCATTTTTCGGCGGATTTACGGTTGACAAAATTCGGCGGCTAATGCGGCGCGCCGCATATTTTCCGGCGGATTTTCGGCGCACGAAAATTTTGCGGCGTATTCGGCGCGCGGCGGCGGCTGAGGGGTCTACTTACAACAGTAGTTTAAGTAAGAAATAAAACATTGTCAACATTACTGTCAAGTTACATTACTAAACTGTAATGATAGCAATGAACACCCCAACCTTGACCTTGCAGTAGAAGAATTTGTGACACATATTTTTTTAAATACTTGCTGCATTGCTTAGCGTAGGTTTAGGTAAAGCCCAACAGATAAAGCTCATAGCTTCAGTACAACAAGCGTTGAAGGAAATCATATATAAGTATTTCGATTGTTTAAGTTTAAGGAAAAAGGGAGATTTTTTTTTAATACGGACTAAGCCGCTTTAGAGCATATTTTTTTTTAAATGTTGTCGAAGTAATAGATCTAAATGTGCCAAACATGCAGTGAGGATTTATACAACTAAACCTCCCAAAAATACATTTAAAAAGAAAACATGTAGATCTAGATCTATTTCTTTTTATTGCAGTTAAGACAATATTATACACAATTTTGTGTGAAATAAAGATCTGTTGAAATAATATTTGAGTATAATATTTATAACTCAATAGTCAACTATTTTTCTTTTTCAGAAAGTACATTCATCAAACAACGATTTGAAGTCGTTTTTTTTTTATATGTGTAAAGTCGTCAACATTATGTTAATCCTAAATTCTAGTTCCTAAGATCTGTCATTGAATAATTCTGTAGAAGGACCATACAAATGAGCAAATGTCTCTTTCTGATTATTATTACATTTTATGAACTTATTAATTTTTTTTGTAAATTAAAAAAAAATTAAAGCAATTAATCAGAATAAGATTAGTTATTAATTTATATCAAGCAGTGAAATGCGGTAGAGCATATATGAAATACAAAGTATTAAGGAAAAGTTATTCCAAAATTTTCAAACACTGTGTTGTTAATGATATTTTTAAAATATTGTCTTCAACAAAGCCTTAGAAGATTAAAGATAAAAATCTCTGTCTGAAACTGGTTTCTTTTCGAGAAAAAAAAAATTATAATAAGCAACACCAAAAAAAAATAATTTTTAAAAAATTAAGATAAAAAAATACACTGTAGAGAAATGAAGGATTAAATTCATTTTATCTAACCGTACAATAGAAATTTACCCTTTGAAACAGGGCTATTGTCTACTAAAATCCTGAATTAACCCTCTACATTTGAGTACTATGCATAATCTCAGTCATTATAAGTTTGTGTGTGTGTGTGTGTGTGTATGTGTGTGTGTGTGTGTATTATGTTAATGTGTGCGTTTTTGTGTGTTTTGTGTGTGCGTGCGTCCGAGTGTATGTGCGTGTGTAAATTGATCATGAAAATCCTCGCTTCCAGATTCAAATTCAATCTGGATTTTAATGATTTGCAGTTTTGCGACAACATTCGTTAGTAAAACTTTGTGAAAATACCACATTCAAATAAGAAAAACGAGTTGTCACCAAAATATGTTTAAAATTTAAAGTTAATTCCAAAACCAGTGATTAGGCTTACTCCATTTATAACTTCACATTTAATTAAAGTAATTAAAATTGTGCAGTGGTTTAACATTACAAATTTTACTCTATTTAAATGCACACGCTTGAAATTGTTAAAATAGATCTTCTATCCCATATGTAGGGACATGATTAAATCTATTTCTAATTGGTGCTTATGAAGTCATAAATGGAAGTAAAAGTTTAAAGCAGTGTATTTTATCTATTTAATATCCCTGTTATTAGACATAAAACATTTTTTTTTAAAAGTACTTACTTAAAACCTATCTGATGTAAACAGTTACAATATTGTTAATACACATTGTAACAATATAGTATCTTAAAGTGACATTTACATTACATTACTACATTGACATTACATTAACGCGACCACTGATAAGTGACTATAGAAAATCTATATTAAATTTGTGTCTAAAAGCTTAAGTAAAGGAAGAAAGATTTAATTATTTTTTTAACTGACACTCATGTTTCATAATTTATCGACTGTATGTTGCATCAGTAATTTGATTTTGAGATTGTTTAAGAAAAATTTCTTCGTTGCCATTAACAAAGTAGTCTTAGCGTTCTCTGCGGTCATTATTTTGTTTAGTTTTGGTATTTCTAAATTAAACCTACGAAACCCCCAGCTTGTCAAAGGTTGATCTCCAAATCAGATTTTAAAATTATATACTTTCTTTAATCTTTTAAAAGGCAATCTTTTTTACGGAGTAAAATTCGATTTTTTTTCCTAAATGAACTCATTTCACAAAAATTAACAGCGACTAGTGTACAGGGTTAACATTATTAGCATTTTTGCATATCATCTTATGTATACTTAAATTTGTGTTAGGTATAAAATTTACATTAAAGTTCTTAAAAGAAAAATGAATTAGTTACCTCGTTAAAAAAATTCAAATAAACCAGCTGATTTAATTCAGAAAATATTTATACGATATTTTTTTTAAAAAAATATTTATGGATTTTTTCCTTGTTTGTTTAAAAGTATTTCAAGCGATGGATTTTCAAAATTTATGTGGTAAAAATTGTAGTATTCATGACTGCCTTCCAAGTTTTTTTACATTTATATAACAAAAATATTTAAAAGTTCTTCAGAAATTAAAATTAATACTGGTTAGAATTTTAAAAAGTAACACATTTTAATTAGTAAAATATAGAACAGAAAGAGTTTAAATATTTTTTTAATATTAAAAAGTATGAGAATCCCTTTTTTATTAAAAAAAATAATAATTTTTCAATTTTTGCTTTGTTAATAATTTTAATTTGTTTTTTTTAAAAATTAAACCGATAGTTTAAATGGAAAAAAAAATACAACAACCAAAAGCGACCAATGTAAAACCAGATAGTTGACAAATTTACTTCTTTTTGATGTTGGATAGGTATTCATCTCCATACCCGGCTGTAGAATGATGTTATTGTCTCTGTTATTTGTTTCGTAATACGTCATAGACGGACTAACAGCTGCAAAGCAAACGTACAATTTGGTTCAAGGGTTTAGATTCAGAAGAAGGTGAGAAATGATATCTGAAATATTCATCCTGATAGATAAAACCGTTTATGGGGATATTAAAATGGGATTGCCTCGGATGGCTGATAGAATATTTGATACATTAGCATGTATATTTATAGAGAGATTGCATGCAACTTTAGTCCCAACCACAAAAAGTTTATAAATACTTAAAGCAAGCATTGATATTTATTTAAATTAACATTTGTAGGAAACGATTAAAAGAAGCACAATGTTAAATTATATTTCTTTCTAAATTTTAAAGCTAGTTTGTCATTTATTAAAAATAATAATTTGGTTAATTTTAAATAAAAGTATTTTTTTTTAATAAAAAATTCATTACAATCATTTCGATTTGTCTTTGTCATTGAAAATGCATAAACGTCCAACTTAACACTGTATACTTAATGCACTTCCATGAAAATAATGTAAGTGGGCCATTAAATTAACAGAAATATAATTGCTCAGAAGCGAATTCAAGAAAAGACCACAAATATCTTTTATTATAATTTTAAAACTTGCTGACAGAAGATTGTAGAATCGCTATGAATAAGTTTTCAGCAGACAAAAGTGAAAGACCAACCCTGACTAAGTAAACAACTATTGTAGCGTGACCTAAAAGTGAACTTAATTTTGTTCAAATTTCTGAAGAACAGGGGATGATGGGATAGCAAAATGGAATTGATATTTTAATTATTAATCTACATTTACACTATCTGTTAAATTTGTAAAAATTTACAGTTGCTGCGTATTCCTTTATCAATAATGTTCAAGTGTACATTTTATTGCATCGGAGACAAATGGATTTTATTTAATGGAAATTAATTGATCATTTTAAACGTTTAATTTTATGTTCTTATTTTGAGCTACTTATATTTGTTTATCTATATTTGCAAATCAAAACCAAGTGTTATAAAATGTAAGATTCATCTACATTGAATGGGAGTCGATGAATCGTCTCACTTCAGAACTCAAACAGGGATATTCCTATTGACCCTAATCAGCTTAGTAGAGTTCATGTCTTGACTTGATGACGTAGACTACAGTGGGATCTATCAATGACTTTTAGGCCACGCTACACTACAGGCTACAGCTACAGTGACTTTACAACGTTACTCGAAAAGCTTGGCCTCACCTTTCTGCCCACCTGCACCACACAGTAGGGAGGGAAGTAAAAAAAAAAAAACATTGGGAAATTTGAAATTAAACTAAGCTCATTACAGCTGAACGTAAAATATATATTTATACTGTTTTTATACATACTCAAATGCTACACACAATCTATTTTTAAAAACTTAGTATTTATTCTATTTTTACATGAATTTGTTTGTCTCATTAACTGCATGTAGGTATATACTTAATTGAATTAAGTGTTAAAACTTAAATAATGTGCTGAAAGTTTTATTTGAGGAAATGATTGAACACATTTCATTGCAAGCTGATATTTATTTGAGACATGAAATAAGCCTCCCCCCCCCCGAGCCAATATCAACATCACCGCACCCATATTAAACTTCATCATCAATACTAGTACGAGCACACCAACAGCAACATTAAAACAAACACACACAAAATCTGTCCCATAGACCGTCACCAAAAAAAAAACAACATATCATCCCCTCTCAACCTCGTGAACACATACAAAAAGATTCAGACATATTCATACACATTTTGCAGGATTTGTTTTTTGGACTAGATTCGTCTTATGTTTAAAGAGTCATTCACCAGCATGAACGCGAAACGAACCTGAAATATATTTGCATCTCTAAAAATAGGCTATATTTAGACCACCTTAAGGAGTATCGAAGTGTGAAAATGTTTCTATGCTTCAATGAGTTAAATGAAGAAACCCTTCATTGAGGTATCCACATTCTATTTTTATCCATCAAATGAAAGCTGTCCTCTATGTAATGACGCACACTCCACCTACCGCCCCCTGATTCCTATTTAAAACACTCACAAATTCGATGGATTTTTGGCGATCTTTAAATGCACTGTTGCTCCTTCAGTAAATCCTTATTCTGGACAGTTGTTTCCTCTGACAGTTTAAAACGGACGATACATTTTTCAAAAAAAAAAAAAAAAAAAAGGCGGGATCGCAAGTTATTTGAATTTATTTATTTATTATTTTTATTAATTTTTGTGTGCGATTTCGTTGTTTTCGTGGGATAATATTTTTTTAGCGTAAAAGCTTTAGGCTTCCCATCAACGCTGTATGCATGTGTTTAAGTTTATCGAAGAATACCTGTGGATTAACTTAAGGTGCCCCTTAAGTAGGGATGGGCTAAATGCCGCACGTTGGTGGTCCGCATTAGAAAGCAGAATGTTGTTATTCATCAATAACATTATCTTAAAGTCGTCATTCTTGTGTTTCAACTGAGCTGATTTTTTAAAGTGGGTCATGCAAAGTTTCGTGGCCCCCTGATGTGACCACCCCTTGAAAAATGTCCCACTTCTCCGACCTGTTAGAAACTCTCTACCATTCACATCACTAATTATGCTTCCCCCCCCCCAAACTCTCTACCACTTTTTTCGATCATTAAGTATTGTTGGTGGCCAAAGTTGTGTAAATGATATCTAGTTGCCATGGCAATAAGAAAGGATGACCAATTTGCCCTTGTAACTTGTTGTTGTGAGTTGCGCACGGTGGTGAGTTTGATGTTTGCTTTTGTGGTATTTAAAGTTATTGGTTGGTGGTGCGAAAGCGTGCAAAGTGATTGTGTTGTTGACGTCATGAGTATATGGGTAGACGTTTTGTTGTGGCAAGGAGGAACGCCATTAAAGTTGTTGTTTTTCTAGCAGTGTCTTTATTTCTTGTGTAACGGTAATTGTATGAATCTTGGAGCAAGCAGTCAAGATATAAGTATTAGGACGCTTGTGACACAGGGCAATAAGAAAAGATGAGAACCGCTGGGTTTTGATAAATTTATTGAAATTTTGTTAAAAGTAAAATGTTTTGACTCATTCAATTTTGATGCTCTCGTAATCGTTACTCCTTCCATATGTAAAGTTTTCAATTCGCCCAATTTGGTGATTTTTAAATTATTTTTTAGAAAATCAGAAAAATATTTGTTGTAAATACCCTGACAGGACTTGGGCCGGTGCCAGGACTGGAGAAACTCATTCTTAGTTTAGTCGTTAATTAGATAATTGTTTTTGATTGGTCTGTTAATGAATGACGCATTTAAAGCTGAATCAAAATTCTAACTCGACAAGCAAGCAATAGTGGAACAATTAAATAATAATTAAACTCACTTTATTATAATAACAAAACCCAACCCCTCCCCCCCCCCATCCCACGCCCTCATCTTTTTTTTAACAAGCCGCCAAATCATTTTTAATAGGTTTTTCAAAAATTATGCATTGTGCATAAGATAAAAATGAAGCCATCAACTGCCATTGCCTTCTCTATTGACGAATTCAGGTTTAAATATTTTGACTGATTTTTTTTAATAACTCAAAACCTTGTGTCGTGTGGTGTATCAAATGATGATAATATTCATATTCAAGATACAACATGAAAGAAAGGCAGGACACACCAGCAAAGGTCCTCACATACCTCTGTCAATACTTTGTGCAGGGAGATGACCATTGACCATAGAGGGCGTTCGTGAGCCGACTGACCCATTGATGAGCCTTTTCTTTATCTCTTCCTTCTTCTTGAAATAGCTCTTGGGCATCCTAACTTGACCTCTCTGTCTCATCCAGTGGTTGAACCAGTCGGTCCTGTAGATAGAAACAAATAATACTTAGTGGTTAAACCAGTTGGTCCTACAAGGTAGGGACAAAAATACTTAGTGGTTAAACCGGTAGGTTAAACAAGGTAGAAACAAATAACTAATTGGTAAACCAGTTGGTTCTACAAGGTAGGGACAAATATTACCAATTATTTGAATTTGATCGCTAATATAAGTAATGTCACTTATAAATATGAAAACATACTAGTGGCATAATATAAAATCTAAATGAACGCGTGACACCAAATATTATAAAGCAGCTCATTTCACTGACAAGTTACAGACACATAGTATAATATAATCACTGACATTATTCCAACTTGTAATTTACTTTCAGTTCTCTATGACATGGACATATCAAATGTGAACACACAGTCTTCGCACTTTCGTTGTTTATTTTGTTTGTTTTTTTATTTCATAAAAGGGTCTAAATAAATACTAGATCTCCGTACATCTATCTCAGACCTACCAGGCAAATGATACAGCGATGAAGGCCACGACAACAGAGAAGAGCACAAAGCCAGCACAGCCAGCAACGGCCATACCGATGATGTCAGCATTGCCATTGGATGCACCTGAAATGGAGAATGTCAATGAGATTGATGAATGATGGAACAGTCTAATGAAATGTTTGCGATTTTTCGTGATAGGGTCATGTCCCCAATCAGGTTTTTTTTTTTTTCGTTTACTAAAATACCGTTACATATGTATGAAATGTATTAGCATTTTGTGTTGGGAGTAATAATTTTAGAGACAGCAAAGACACGTCTCCAGACCTAAGAAATTATTAGAATACGACATGACAATTCGGGTTACATCTACTGGTTTTAAAATTGTCTCTAAGACAAGGAACGATATGGAAATTGTGATTTTTAAGCAAAATATTCAAACACTCACTACCAGTCGTGCATATATCTGGCCAATATCGCTCGCAGAGCAGTTTAGAATTACCACGCAGCAAATTTTGTAAATATTGCCCCAAAAAAATGGATGCTTCACAAATTTGCACACGAGTTTATTTTTTTTACTTTGCACATGGACCAAAACAACTAAGAGGGAAAATTGCTCATGACTCATTTTCAACATTAAATTTAACAGTTTTACTCTTAGCCTTGTGATTTTTTTAAAAAAAATATTTTTTTATATTATTATTTTATTTACTTTTTTTTTTATTGTTAATTAAATATCATGTCAAGTATTTGGAAAAGCATATATATTTTTATCATTTTTAGCCATCCATCCATCCAAGAAAGACCTTCGGCCTGCCTCACACCTTCCTTCTACTCAGACCTAACCGATGTCTTACAACTTTAGCCACTGAATCTCAAATGTTACTTAGAGTTGGTGCAGCCTTCATTCCTTAAAACCATTTAATATTATAGGCACGGGTTCAAAACAGCGACTGTCAAAACAGCGACCGTCATAACAGCGACTTCAAAACAGCGACTGTGTCAAAACAGCGACCGTCAAAACAGCGACTTCAAAACAGCGACTGTATCAAAACAGCGACTGTATCAAAACAGCGACTTCACCACAAAGCTATTCTGGTCCAACCGTAAACCTAACACAGTGATTCTCAACTTTTTGACACATAGACCCCTTTTTCATTTTCTAAACTTATCCAAGGACCCCAAGTGAAAAAACTACATAAATGCATAGAGAAAAAATAAAACCTAAAACAATAGCAACATTTTGATGAAGTATTTATTGAAAATTATAAATTTTGATTTAAATAAAATTTAAAAGCAATCAATGACGCATATTAGTATATGCTACATACATATGCACTTATTCATAAACAAACAGCTGGTAAGTGAAATAAAATTGTATCAACAAAAAATTATAAATAACATTTAATTTGTCTTAGCTCCATAATATATAAATGAATTAAATGGAAGATTTAAAACAGAATATAAAAGATGAAGGTTATTTAAATTATATCTCATTTTGATAAAGTATTTATTGAAATTAAAAGTTTTGTTTAAAATAAAATTTAAATCAATTCACTGAGTCTACGTATACACTCATTTATTCAAATACAAAAAACAAAAAAATCCTACTCAGTGAAAATAAAATTATATTAACAAAGAATTAATAGCATTTAATTTGTCTTAACTACATGATGCATAAATTATTTAAAAAGAAAATTTAAAACAGAATAGAAATTATCAAGGTTTCTTAAATTATGTGACATTTATCTATTTATTTATATGCAGTTAGTTTTCTCTCGTTAGCTAGCAGTCAGTGAAATGATGACGTGTGTATGTGGCTTGGTACTTCAGATTTAGTAATTCATCCTCTTGTTTGCGAGCATGTATATATACCCGGTATCCTTTTCAACCTCCAATTAAGCACACCCGATCCGATGTAATGGGACAATAAAAAGGTCACGTGGTCAGGTAAAGGTACGTAGATTCACTCTACCCCCAGTCATTTTATTTACATTTCCCAAAAATCTCGTCAGCAAACGTTGACCTGTGACTGTGGTCGTGGCTTAGTCTAGCCCTCGTAACATGTCCTGATGTAACATGGGCCAGCCAACGAACAGTCCCTGGTCTCGGTAGACTTCAATTGATCCTCCACCCCGTTCAAAGTGGCGATGTAATAGGACTATAAACATGCACGTGGTCAGATAGTCCTTTGTAAAGATAACTAAATTTATTCTGCCTCTCATTCCATAATTTACCTTCTCATAACACTCGCCACAACCATAGGTATACATTACACTAAAACAAGTAAATCTTCCCTCCACTCCCATGCCAACCATACTTAGAAAGGACCACATTTATCTTTAGTTTTTTAAAAACATTTTTCCCATCGGTTTTACACTTTTAATCGTAAAATCAAAATCAATTAATGAAATATTAAAAAAAAAATTGTTATTAAGGTGTTGACATAAATGGCGAACCTCGCAGCACTGAAACCACCACAAACCTGCGCCCTTTCATTCACTTGTGTTTCTTGTGTAGACCTACCTAGCATAAAAACTGAATTGTAATTAGATGTACCAAGTTGTCAGTATATAAAGTTAATACATTAAATAGTTATTAACACCGCGTAGCGGACAATATCGTTCAAGCAGCTGGGCCCGTATGACCTAACAGAACATTCCTTAATTGTTGTTGACATTTTGTTCAGTTTATTTTCGTCTTAGTTTATGAGTATAACGAATGCATTGATAGGATGAATAAAAGTTTGTAATGCGTTATAGTTCACCATAGTGTGTTACTGAGTGTGTAAAATGAGGTGCATGGATGGTGGCTAAGTTACATTGTATTGCGATCATGAAGGTGAAAATACTGCGGCGTTTATAATGGTTGCCCTGCCAGATTTAAAAAAAATTAAAGCCCCCTTGTCGAAACGGCACGTGGTCGACTGTCCGGTGGTTACACAATGGCATGTTACGAAGGCTACACAAAGTGGCGACCCTGGACCGCCTGTTATGGAGAAGGTAAACAAAGAGATTGTTGGCTGAAAGAATGTAGGTACCTTAAAAAGGATTATCTGAACACATTGCCTTTTTATTATCCAATTATATCGGATTGGAGTGGTGAAGGAGTTGGATAGATTTGGAAGGATCTAATATTAAACCATATTTTTTTTATTTTTAAAAACTAGAAGAAAAAAAAAACTATTTTTGCGAAGTAAAAACGAGGGTCGAAACATCCGAGGATCAAAAAGTTCTGTAGTCAAACTGTCTCTGCCCCTCCCACCACAAACCCCCTCAATAAATCGATTGAATCTATGTTTGCTAGTCTCTATCGAGCTTTCTGCACAATACATATGATTGTAATAACAGTTATAATTTTATTTTTTAATTTTTTTTTAAAAATGTGCCCTGAAACTGTGTATACACTCTTTAAAACACCACACCAACATTTATTTATACACACCTCCAGTTGATTCTTTTAAATTTTATATTGTCCCTTCTCTACAAAAAACCTGCATTATCACAAGCAAAAGAAAAAAGTCGCTATTTTGACACAGTCGCTGTTTTGATACAGTCGCTGTTTTGATACAGTCGCTATTTTGATCGTCGCTGTTTTGACCGTCGCTGTTTTGACACAGTCGCTGTTTTGAAGTCGCTGTTATGACGGTCGCTGTTTTGACAGGATGCGGGTCACAGCTACCTCTGAATATGATACAGTGAAACCTCGGTAAAAGTCTGCTTTATTATAATTCCAACTTGATGAACGTTCTGTTTGGACGCGAAACATTTTGCTTGGTATACGAACTTTAATTAGGCCTTTGGGATGAAATCGATTACAAATTAAGACCGGGGACATTAAAGCATGCTGAAAAATTGCTTTTGATATGGATAACAGGAAAACAGAAAACAAAATAAATAATTGTTGTTTTACTATATAGCATTGTTTAAATTATTATAAACTGAAAATCCTACGTGTGGAAGGAAGTCAGCAGTCCCGAGCCTGCGCTCTTCATGGGGCTTCCCGAAAAAAAAACCCTCAGCTCTCTGGTCCCCTAAGGGACGTAAAAGCTGAGAAGCCCCCCCCCCCCCAGAGCGGTCGCTTCTAGAATCGGCCACCTGGGCGTTTAGGACACTAGGTCGAAAATGCCTCCCACTAAGTTGACCTCCCCAGAGAGGGGTGGAATTTTCCATACTTTGACTCCCTATCACTTCGGCGCCACCCTGGCAAAGCTTACGAGTCTCAATAGTTAGGACCGCTGCAATGTGGGTATCATCACTGCCCAACCTAGGGTTTAATCCCCACTGGAATTATTTTATACAACCATTTCGAATATTTAAATTTAAAAATTTAAAAAAGGGTCTGGAACGGATTGTAACAGGAAGAACGCCCTGACTGAACTCAATGACATCTTCAGTTATGTTTATCTACCCGTCTAATAATGATACTAATAACCCATTTTTCAGACCATGACGGCCTATGGGGCAAGTGAAGTAGCGTTCACAAGTTTCATTGAGCAACCACTAACGCGCAACCGGGGCCCGAACCCGTGACTCTCTTTTGCCTAGGTTCGACAGTCCAGCGCGCTACCGCAACTCTTGTATATTTTGTAACGTTATTTTCATGTCCAGACAAAAGCAAACAAAGCTGGCCCTCTAGGCTCTCCCAGGCCTTGCAGAATGTCTACACACTAACAAGGAAACGCAATCTCTGAACCGTAACACGACACGACTAGCGCTTGTGTATAAAACTCTTGGAAGCAAAGGCGGAAGAGAAAAGTTACTGATTGGTGATGTTATTAATATTTTTAAATCGTGACATAAAATGGTTGTGAAGTTTATATATGTATAAATGTGAAATTTACAATCCTGACAAAATGTTTTAAGATTTTAGACTCACTTAATTTCCCTTCACGTCACACACAACCCATTCCCAGTTTACCAAGAGGAGGTTCATTTTTAATGCCATGTATTAAATATAACATTGATATGATTGATGCCAAGTAATAAATATAATAAATTGTTTTCCCAGCCGATTAAAGCTGGGTAAAAGTGCTTTGGAACTATTCCAATCTCTAAATTAAATGATCTAAATTCAATAATGTCTAATTCTAGCTCAATTAGAGTGATCTATCTATCTATCTATCTATCTATCTATCTATCTACCTACCTACCTACCTACCTACCTACCTACCTACCTACCTACCTACCTACCTACCTACCTACCTATCTATCTATTTATCTATCTATCTATCTATCTATCTATCTATCTATCTATCTATCTATCTATCTACCTATCTATCTATCTTCTATCTATCTATCTATCTATCTATCTATCTATCTATCTATCTATCTATCTATCTATCTATCTAATCTAATCTAATCTAATTTAATTTATCTATCTATCCATCTATCTATATATATATAAAGGAAAATATTTGAGTTTGTATGTGTGCGCGCGTGTGTGTGTGTATGCTACTCGGAAGATAAATGGATCTTAGTCACACTTCATATATAAAATCTTGATAACCAATATTCCACTACTTTGGGGAACTGAACTCCTAATGTACCTCAGGGCCAAGGCCCGAAATCTCTTTTTCATAAACATTTAAGATTTTGGTCCTCATTGTTTTTTAACACGGTTTTAACAAAATATTTATAATATTTTTCAATTATGATCCAGGTTTTAATGCCCTTATTTGGCCTTGCTTGGTCTGCGTTTGAGTGTTGTTCATTTATCAGCCATGCATTAAATTCTTTTGTTGAAGTGTTAATGTGGAGTGTACTTCTGTGAAAAGCGCGCATTCAAAGACCAAAGCCAAAATAGCTAGGCATTGCTTCAGACTCATGAGTTATGATCTTATGAATCTAAACATGCAGATGAAATCACCTCATATCCGTTAGGTGAAGCTGCACCCACTGAAGTTGCAAGGGGTGGGGGTGGTAAATGTTTAAAGAAACGTAAAGTATTAATTAAGTAGTGATCTGGAGAAGAAATCAAATTCAGTAATATACACAATCGAATAGAACTAAATCTGATAACTTGCAGGCGCTCCAAGGAAAAGTGTCAGCCTGTGCTATTTAACTTTTTTACATTTCAATGTGTTTGTTAGGGTCCGAATCCTTGATGTCCCGCTTGTTGTTCGTCCCCTTGGAGGAATTTTGCCGCAGCATATTTAGCATCGTCTCAAGACACACCAGGAACCTCTGCCACACCTGTTGTTGAGCACTGCTACAAACTACCCGTCAATGACGCAATAGTGATACATTCCCATGTAATATAGTGAGCACTGCTACCAACTACCCGTCAATGACGCAATAGTGATACATTCCCTTGTAATATAGGATGGATTTCACAAGAGAAAATACTTGTCACACAACTTTTATCAGTTACATTTTTCATTGAACATGGGCGTGAATTGTAATGATTGTCGTTGTCGCAAAATATTGATTTCCAATACAAATCTCCGCTCCCAGGGGTCAGTGTCCTACGGTAAGTGAGAGACCAATCGACCCAATAAAATTACTTTCAGTTATTAATGCTTTCAGCATCAGAATAGTTTTAACCATCAGCTTTTAGAGTGCAACTGTCGCTTTTCTGGCTTAGTGGCTGTATAGGCCTTTACAAATTCTTTTTTCTTCTTTAAATAATTTTCTTTATATTATTATTCATTTTTTGTTTGTTTCAAAGTTATAATTTCAGATAAAGAGAACTCTATTAAATATACTCATCTTGATCAACTTATTATATACGTCAGACTGGATTAATCGACTATGACTAATTTGATGATCCTATTAATCGTACCTATTCTGAACTTCTGTGTGTGATTACACTACTGGTGGAAATACGTCATGTTTTACGTGCAATAAGTTAAGGACATTCATTTGAATTAACATGAATAAAGACATAGAAACTGGTAAATAACACAATACTAACATTGAAGTGGAAGATGGGAGGAGTACTAACACCTGATATGTTCGATCTGTTTCTGCACTGCGGCCAGTTTTGAGAGATCGATTAGAATTATAGGTGAAAGGAAAATGGCGTTTGGGGTAAAGCTCAAATTTTGGATACATCTATGCTGTTGAAGCGGTAGTAGTTTTAACAGTTGTTTACATACACTGGTGTAGTAAAATAATTACATCCACTGCATTCATATAATATAATATAGATACGTTTGTTTAACATAACATGGAGCCACTAAGTTAGTAAAGTGTCCAGCTAAACCTACGGGCTTATGTATATGGCATAGTTTCTAATTCCGTGATTTAACTTTGTGTACTCAGTGTCTACATTCAATGGTTTAGTTCAGTCATGATTTACACATTATGTTCCACGCCGTAGGCAAGACTGCCGTTCAAGACGGTTTGCGTTATCTCGACTCAATATCTGTTGAAGAATGTGTCGTGAGAGAGACGCCATGTTGAAGATTTCTTGCACCCAAACCCCACCCTCAAACGTTAAGCTGCTTTGACTACTAAATATAAACTTTCTGTTCACTGTTCCTTGATAGAGTTTAGCCTTTTTTTTTTTTTTACCTTCCATCCAACTTTAATTAAAACTAAAATTAAATCTAAAACTAATTTTTAAATACAATCCCTTTGAGTGGAAAGGTAACAGTGGAGTGGATCCAGAGCCACCTGAATGTTGACGGCAATGAGAAAGCAGACTCCCTGTCAAAAACCGGGGCATCCCAGCCCCAACCAGACGTTCTAGACTCTTATCTCGGGGCAAAGACCTGGTTAATGGACCACTTAAGGCACAAATGGTACCCAGGAGTGGGCTGACTATACGACTGCCAGGGGGGTATTCGCTAACATGCCCAGGCCAAGTCGATTACACCAGTCGCGGAGTTTGAGTCGCAAACATCGGAGTTTAATGACTCAAATGCGAACAGAGCACTGCCCAACTAACTCATATTTCAACAGGCTACGCCATAACAGGGACTCAAACTGCCGTCATTGTAGCCTAGCCTCTGAAACAGCACTACACCTACTAATTTCGTGCCCCCCGCGCTAAACATAGCCGGGGTGGTCAGGGAGGCAAAAGAGTCCCGCGTAAAGACATTGTTGTATGGCATGGCACTGCTCAGCCAATGAAGCAGGTTGCCCAGGTGTTAGCCAAGGCCTTAAGATACTGAGACTCGGGCCAAAAGAATATGTAGAAGAAGAAGAAGTGGGACTACAGGTCTAATGTGATAGCAATAATACCCTGTCTCTATACCATCCTTGTATGCCCCAGTACCATCCTTGCCTTGTGTGCCCAAGTACCATCCTTGTGTGCCCCGGTACCATCCTTGTATGACCTAGTACCTTCCTTGTGTGCCCCAGTACCATCCTTGTATGCCCCAGTACTATCCTTGTATGGCCTAGTACCTTCCTTGTGTGCCCCAGTACCTTCCTTGTGTGCCGCAGTACCATCCTTGTGTGCCCCAGTACCATCCTTGTGTGCCCCAGTGCCGTCCTTGAATTCCCCAGTACCATCCTTGTGTGCCCCAGTACCGTCCTTGTATGGCCTAGTACCATCCTTGTGTGCCCCAGTACCATCCTTGTATGCCCCAGTACCATCCTTGTATGCCCCAGTACCGTCCTTGTATGGCCCAGTACCATCCTTGTATGGCCCAGTACCATCCTTGCATGCCCCAGTACCGTCCTTGTATGCCCCAGTACCATCCTTGTATGCCCCATTACCGTCCTTGTATGCCCCAGTACCGTCCTTGCATGCCCCAGTACCATCCTTGTATGTCCCAGTAGCGTCCTTGTATGTACCAGTACCGTCCTTGTATGGCCCAGTACCGTCCGTGTGTGCCCCAGTACCGTCCTTGTGTGCCCCAGTACCGTCCTTGTATTTCCCAGTACCATCCTTGTGTGCCCCAGTACCGTCCTTGTGTGCCCCAGTACCATCCTTGTATTTCCCAGTACAGTCCTTGTATGCCCCAGTACCGTCCTTGTGTGCCCCAAGCTAGTGTTGTAGCAATGTTCCCTGCCCTAACACTGTCCTTTGAGCCCCAACACAAACCATCGATAGATAATGCAAGTAAACAAGGACTTCGCTTAAAACATTATGTCCCCATAAATCCACAAGATCCCGTATTTAGTGTATACAGAGAATCTAAGGCCAATAACTCCCTGATTTCAAACATGTTTATGATACGCGCTGTACCTACACACACACACGGTACATTCGTGCTTACCCAAATTCAGTGAGATAACAAGAACTAGACTTGGCGGGATTATAAGATTTACATCTTTATTGAAACACCGTAGACCAAACGAAGACAACAGACGGTTTGAAACAAAATTATTTGTGACCCGATCCTATACGGCATGTGGCAACCATTTGATAATGTACAATAAAACAAAACAAAATTGATAGAAATGAAGCACACAATTACATCTATCTGAATTCAGATTCAATGTGAGTTCAACAAGAACTCAAGTATGCAAACCCTTGTGGGGGTATGCAAAAACATGCAGTAGCCAAGTATGAAAATACATGTAGCAGCCAAGAATGAAGATGTGTGCAGTGGCAAATAGAAGTATAATTATAATCAGAGCAACGATTATGGCCACTAAGAAACAAGATGAGTAGGAAAACATATTTGGACCATTCAATCGAAGCTCTCCATTTTAATTCTGGGGAAAGTTGTAAAAATCCTTTCAAACCGGTTCTTTAAGTCATCGATTGTTGTGTTTTCTAACCATCGTATATTACTCTCAACTACAGAACGCCTCTGAGAGTGTTGTTGACCTTTGAAGAGACGCGTTCATCTATCACTCTGGTCTGCTATAGCGACAGGACCCGGTCCAATGGCGTGTTTGAGAAACTGTGGCTAAACGACCAAACATGTGAACGCTGTCTTCATAATAGTAGAAATTATGAAAAACATAAATACACAGAATGTTGTAATTGTTTCTTTTTTTTTCTTTTGCATACTTTTTATCATTCATCTTTCAAACAAATCTGTGTGTACAAAAAAAGCGTGCCAAAATGTTGATTTACTTCATGGATGTCAATAGGTATCGGGTGGTGTAACAACGTACCAAGGGGTTTAGCACTCATATGTTGTTTTTTTTAAAAAATATATTTGTTTTTATAAACATTTTTTTAATGTGCTATACAAATAAGCTTGTTTTCTTTCCCCAATAAATTTGTCAGAGGAATGGTGAACGTATTGTCGTATAAATAGTAAAGGTGCCGTTGGTCATCATTGGTTTACGTGTTATCTCTAGCACTGTCATAAAAAGTGGCACCGTGTATTTGTTTATTATTTTATGGATCCGCCCCTGGTAAAACTCCAAGCCCACGCAAGCCAATCTGGATCGGAAAGGGGCTTTGATGTGTCCCCACCCTCACTGTGGCTTTATTGGAACACAGTGGCTTAAATCTTCCTTGTCGCTGACGGCAAAACAGGGCCCTGTACTGAGACTGAGAGAAACAGGTTTGTTGAGTGGCCTACCTTTGGTAATTGTCTTTTTCTTTCTCTTCTTTTGTTACAGAATGAAATGTTTGAAAGCGACGCCCCCACCTCCCATCAAAATAAACTGTTTGTTTAACTGGGTGATGTTTGAACGTCAATAAGCCGTATTTAGTTGATATCTTAGTCACTCGTTAATGGACAGCAAGTTATTTGTAGTGTCGTTAAAACAACAACACGTCATTTGATCTTCGACTTTGCGAGCAGCAGGAGATGATTGCTTGCACGTGAAATAATAATTATAATGCAACTATTCTTTCAATTTCAATGGTTCAATTTCAAACTATTATTACATCAAGAAATTAAGTTATTAGAAGTGAGTTCAAATGGGGCGCGGAGGTGGTAGAAGTAAATGTCAACAAGATATAAGGTGAAGCAGCTTTCTTGTGTTGCTCATTACGTTGATTGGCCAAAAACAGTTTAAGGTTGATTGGCCAAAAACAGTTTAAGGTTGATTTGCCAAAAACAGTTTACGGTTGATTGACAAAAAACAGTTTACGGTTGATTGGCCAAAAGGAAGGCGGGCCATTGGTGATATCCTCCTGCCCAGCGGCAGTCCTTAACCATAGAGAATCGAACGCCGTGCTGGGGTGGTGCCGCGGTTGTAGCGAGTCGAAGTCGGGAAAATCCACCCCCCCCCTTTTTTTTTGTGAGGTCAATTTTAGTGGGAGGCTTTTTGACCAAGTCATGGATGCCCAGGTGGCGCTTTAGAAGCGACGCTCCGTGGAGGGTGGGTTTTCCCAGCTGTTAGGTTCCTTTGGGAAAGGTCTATAAACAGAAAGCAAAAGTGGCTTCCGGAAAGAACGGGGGACCTTGCTGCAAGGCAGTTGCAGGGAAAGTGTCAAAAGCAGAATATGGACTAATTTTCCATTTATGTAGACCTGATAAAAGCCTTTGACACAGTCTGCAGAGAGAGGGTCTATGGAGGATTATGCAAGTATGGCTGCCCAAATATGTATATAGCCATTGAAAGGTAATTCCATGATGGCATGCAGGCTCAAGTCCAGGACAACGGAGAGGCCTATAATTCATCCCCCCCCCCCTCACAAATGGTGTTAAGCAAGGCTGTGTTTTGGCCCCATCATTTTTTAACATCATGTTCTCAGCCATGCTTACAGAGATCTTCGGGAATACCAATAGACTGGTATTTAGGTATCACACTGATGGTCGCTTGTTCAACCTCAGGAGGCTTAAGCGAAAACAAAGGTCAAAACAGACGGTATCCTGGAACTTCTATTTGCTGATGACTGTGACCTTAACTCTGTATTTGAAGCACACCTGCAACTAAACGTTGTTAAATTTTCCAGTGCGTGCTCTAACTTTGGACTCACCATCAGCACAAAGAAGACAGAAGTCTTATACCAGCCGTTCCCAGACAAATCCTATACTGAGCCTAACATAATCATCAACGGCACACAAAATCAACACAGTGAGCCGCTTTACTTACCTCGGCAGCGCAATGTCTCAGAAGGCCAATATAAATGACGATATGAACGCGAGAATCTCCAAGGCAAGCGCAGCATTTGGCAGATTGCATGACGGTGTCTGGAACAAAAGAGGAATCAGCACCCAAACAAAACTAAAAGTATACAGAGTAGTAGTGCTCCTCACCTAACTATATGCATGTGAAACTTGGACCGTATACCAACGCCATGCGAGGTTGCTGAACCACTTCCACACCAAAAGCCTACGAAAAATTCTCAATATAAAATGGCAGGAAAAATTTCCAGAAACTGAATTATTAGCCAGCTCAGGACTACCCAGCATCCACACAGGCCTCATGCAGAGCCAACTACGCTGGGAGGGGTATGTAGTGCGCATGCCCGACCATAGCCTCTCCAAAAGGCGTATCTATGGTGAGCTTACTACAGGGCGTAGAGCACGCGAGGTCCATGCAAGTGATACAATGATGCACTTAAAACCGCTCTTAAGGCCGTTGACATTAGACATAACTCCTGGGGAGAAGTAGCAGCCAGCTACCAAGCCCATTGGTGCTCTATGATACGGAATGGCGCAGCTGTCTTTGAGGCTAAGGGACAACAGGCTGCCAAGACAAAACGCCAAGCCAGGAAGGACCTATCGAAAACCCTCCTGAAGGGTTCCATCCATCTCTTGTCCGACGTGCGGACGCAAATTTCGTGCTAAAATAGGGCTATTACCCACCAGAGGACACAGGTGTAAGTCTAGCACAGGTCAAAGCCAAATATGATGAAGGTGGTTATCGTCGACTACGACGGACGAACATCACAGCACAGGTTCCCTTGGGGAAGGAGACAGAGTGGATTCGGAAGAGGGCTTCCGGGAAGACCCATAAAGTGCACTAGGCGCGACTTTCTTTCACATGTAGGTTCATTGGCCAAAAGATATGGTACAGTTGATTGGCCAAAGATATGGTACATTTTATTGGCCAAAAGATATGGTACAGTTGATTGGCCAAAAGATATGGTACAGTTAATTGGCCAAAAGATATGGTAGAGTTGATTGGCCAAAAGATAAGATTGGTACTTTTTAATACTTAAAAAGCGGGATGAAGTTTTTTTTATTCAATAGTAAGACCTTTTAGATGAAAAAAGTCTTGAAATACAGGTGGTTTGGTTTGTGTTTGATAGAAAAGCATTTAAATTTATTTTTAAAAATCTCTTAAATTAGTCTTTTTATCTTTATAGTTTATAAACATAACCAACTGGTTAGATACCAGCAGATTGACATCGATAACTTAACAGGATGGTTAGATACCAGATTGACATTGATAACTTAACGGGATGGTTTGATACCAGCAGATTGACAGCGATAACTTAACAGGATGGTTTGATACCAGCATATTGACAGCGATAAATAACAGGATGGTTTGATACCAGCAGATTGACAGCGATAGTTTAACGGGATGGTTTGATACCAGCAGATTGACAGCGATAGTTTAACAGGATGGTTGGATACCAGCAGATTGATAGCCATAGCTTAACAGGATGGTTTGATACCAGCATCATCAGGTTAGATACCAGCAGATTGACAGCGAGAGTTAACGGGACGGTTTGGACCAGCATCATCGGGCCTCTTTTAAATGGAAACTTTGACGACCGACACTGCGTACGTCATCATAAACGGTTGAACTAGAATGGGATATGTGATATAATGTACAATGAATTTCGATGATAATCAAACTAATAACCTTAAAATATGTATCTCGACATAACTTATTTCTAATTCATCCTGTAAATGTTACGCTTTAAAAAGACGTCGATAGATGTAGTTCTGGAAATTTACGACCGAACAACACAAAGATGCTTACATGACGTCACTTCTATTTAAACAAAAATCAACATCTGTTATCAAAGCTATGGAATAATGCTGTATTATTCGTGTCATCAAAACTTCTATCACTTTTTTTTACATTATTTCCACACCAAGCTTTCATTTTGTTATTCGGTGTTTAAAAATAGTAAATCTATAAACACTGACATGTGTGTTATCTAAAGATAAGACTGTTCGTTTCATTGTATTTCAGTGAGGACATTTAAACAAATAGATGCGACGCGTTTTGAATGTAAATAAAAAGACATTTTTCTCCTTGGTGTGAAAGTTAAATCAAATGAAACTGTGCTCATCAGAACTGGAACCATGTGACGAACCTACAATGTTTCTCAGCCTCTGTTCCAACGCTCTATAATTATAGCATTCAGGCGCCCTTTCTAAAACAGAATATAACGTCTTGTCCCTAAGAAGTTGCTTGATACTTCAAAACTAACCCCACCTTGCAGACGCTTTTTTATTTGGTCAAACAAATTTTTAAAAAATAATTTTTTAGTACTGTGCGTTATTGTGTTAAAACAAAACTTTTGAGGCTTTCATTGAATGCTTGTCTTAATATGTAAATGGACTGATAGTGTAAAATAGAATCCTTATATCTGACAGCTATTGTTTCCCCAACAAATCGTCCAGCCACTACTGGCCACCCACCGCAGTTATACATTGGCATCAATAATTATTTTGCCACACCCACTCTCCCCTTTCCAATATAGGCTCACACTACTTTGCTTTCATTGACTCTTGGAATTTCACCGCAGCTAAGTTTTTAAAAATTTATTTATATTCGTTTTATTTGTAAATTGTTTGTTAGTTGGGGAAGGCTCTTTGTCAAAACGTTCGCTGTTTTGTTACTTCCTGTCAGGCTAACTCATACCCTGTTTACCTGTTTTCCATTTACTAATTTATTTATAGGCCTGATTGCAGTCTCACACCAATTTTATTTCAGTACATTTGTTTTTCGACGACTACGACTTCTAAGTTTAATTTTGGTGATTTTTTTAGCACTGCTGATCAAGACGCCGTGCTCTACCAACAACTAAAAAAAAAAATATTTTTTAATACTAAAAACGGACTCACATTTCTTGAAAGTGGATCCTTCTAGCTATTTGACTCGACCCATTAGCTACATGACTCATTTTTATATTAATACGACACGGTCAAACAATGTGGCTTAACAAGTTATACTTCATTTATATTTCATTATAGAAGATATTCACATATGATCTCACTTTAAGGCGACCACTTTTTAACGCTGGGAGATGAACACTACTGAAGATCTATTAGCTATTCCTAGCATCACAAACTCTGTCAGCGCAGGTGAAACATCTCATGTGTCAGAAGGGGGGACGTAAGGCACACATAAAAATTCAAATTGTCTTCGCTTTAGCTAACCGCATGTCATTCCTCGTAATACAAGAATTAATGTGATGGACTTTATTTAAAACACGTGTGCACAGTTTAGCACGTTAAGTTGTGGATAACAGCAAACCAAAAAATAAAAATAAATTTAAAAATATCAATATGTCCACAGTCTACAGCGTTAGAACCCATGACATAGCTATTTATTTCAAATGTCATTGAGTATAGAATTACCAAAGTGTAGAAGCTAAAGAAACGAATGTATAAATTATGTAAAAATGCACACACAGAATATAGAAACTAGCTATTGTCACTTTCTTTCCAAGACACATAAATTGTCATCCCCACGAAGCTAAACGAGGCTGACTTAAAAAGATGCTATTGGAAGGGCAACAGGTTGATTTACGGAACAGAGAAATAAGAATTACCGACAGATGTAACCTTTGACCTATATACTGCAGTAGCGTCTGATATTATTTTCTAAACTTACTGCATCGGTCAATGTCTGGTGACGGAAGGAAAGTATTCTATAAATGTGTCTGTATCACTTAAGTAATGAGTCTAATGTATCCACAATGTGACCAGAAGACAGTTTTATATTGATAAGATAGGCTCCACGATTATTATGTTACAGACATATTTAATATGAGGCGGTGTTCCTGTTTATGTTTTTTAAAAATTAATTTATTTTCTTTACATCTCATTTCTGCAAAGTATTTTTTTAGGCCCGGTAACGATAAATTTAAATTTAATCTTGAACTTTTGACAAATTAAAGATTAATTTCATAAATTAATAGTTAATTTTGATTAAAGCCAGACATTTCAAGGAAAGTAACAAAATCAGGTAATTGACTTTTTTGTTTTATTGAGTTATTTCCCCTGTCGCATGAACATTGAAAAATAATATTATGAACTTTTTAACTGCAATGGATTGTTGTACTATGTTCCTCAAAAAATCCTGTGATCTGGGCTATAATATTGTTTATTAATTATTTTTTTAAAATTGAAAAAATATATAAATATTTTCTTAAATTTAATCGAATGTTTATTAATTATAATGATTTCAATTGATATTTAATCGATAAAATTTTTAACGATTAATCGAGAAATTTATCGTTAATTTCAACAGCCCTAATTTATTTATTACTTGTTGTTGGCTAGACCGGCACGATGATTTTTATAAAACTCCCGAGTCTCAACAATAAAACCTCGCTGTGCACTTGGACTAGAAATGAAAACGGCATGTAAAACGTGTCACGGTTGATTGACCACACAAGGTTATAATAATTGAGTCTTCCTGGTTGGTGTGGTGCAGACATCTACTTCCTTGTGCAGTGACTGGAACACCATCAGATGGGTTTGACCAAGATGGTGACTGGAACGCCATCAGATGGGTTTAATCAAGATTGTGACTGGGACAACATCAGATGGGTTTAATTAAGATTGTGACTGGGACACCATCAGATGGGATGACCAAGATTGTGATTGGCACACAATCAGATGGGTTTGACCAAGATTGTGACTAGGACACTATCAGATGGATGACCAAGATTGTGACTGGGACACCATCAGATGGGTTTAATTAAGATTGTGACTGGGACAACATCAGATGGATGACCAAGGTAGTGACTGGGACAACATCAGATGGGATGACCAAGAATGTGACTGGGACACCATCAGATGGGATGACCAAGATTGTGACTGGGACACCATCAGATAGGATGACCAAGATGGTGACTGGGACACCATCAGATAGGATGACCAAGGTAGTGACTGGGACACCATCAGATGGATGACCAAGGTAGTGACTAGGACACTATCAGATGGATGACCAAGATTGTGACTGGGACACCATCAGTTGGGATGACAAAGATTGTGACTGGGACACCATCAGATAGGATGACCAAGATGGTGACTGGGACACCATCAGATGGGATGACCAAGGTAGTGACTGGGACAACATCAGATGGGATGACCAAGGTAGTGACTAGGACACCATCAGATGGGATGACCAAGGTAGTGACTAGGACACCATCAGATGGGATGACCAAGATTGTGACTGGGACACCATCAGATAGGATGACCAAGGTAGTGACTAGGACACCATCAGATGGGATGACCAAGGTAGTGACTAGGACACCATCAGATGGGATGACCAAGATTGTGACTGGGACAGCATCAGATGGGATGACCAAGGTAGTGACTAGGACACCATCAGATGGGATGACCAAGGTAGTGACTAGGACACCATCAGATGGGATGACCAAGATTGTGACTGGGACACCATCAGATAGGATGACCAAGATGGTGACTGGGACACCATCAGATGGGATGACCAAGATTGTGACTGGGACACCATCAGATGGGATGACCAAGATTGTGACTGGGACACCATCAGATGGGATGACCAAGATTGTGACTGGGACAACATCAGATAGGATGACCAAGATGGTGACTGGGACACCATCAGATGGGTTTGACCAAGATTGTGACTGGGACACCATCAGATGGATGACCAAGGTAGTGACTAGGACACCATCAGATGGGATGACCAAGATTGTGACTGGGACACCATCAGATGGCATGACCAAGATTGTGACTGGGACACCATCAGATGGGATGACCAAGATTGTGACTAGGACACCATCAGATGGGATGACCAAGGTAGTGACTGGGACACCATCAGATGGGATGACCAAGATTGTGACTGGGACACCATCAGATGGATGACCAAGATTGTGACTGGGACACCATCAGATGGGATGACCAAGATTTTGACTGGGACAACATCAGATAGGATGACCAAGATGGTGACTGGGACACCATCAGATGGGTTTGACCAAGATTGTGACTAGGACACTATCAGATGGATGACCAAGATTGTGACTTGGACACCCTCAGATGGATGACCAAGGTAGTGACTGGGACACCATCAGATGGGATGACCAAGATTGTGACTGTGACACCATCAGGTGGGTTTGACCAAGATTGTGACTGTGACACCATCAGGTGGGTTTGACCAAGATTGTGACTAGGACACTATCAGATGGATGACCAAGATTGTGACTTGGACACCCTCAGATGGATGACCAAGGTAGTGACTGGGACACCATCAGGTGGGTTTGACCAAGATTGTGACTAGGACACTATCAGATGGATGACCAAGGTAGTGACTGTGACACTATCAGATGGATGACCAAGATTGTGACTGGGACACCATCAGATGGGATGACCAAGGTAGTGACTGTGACACCATCAGGTGGGTTTGACCAAGATTGTGACTAGGACACTATCAGATGGATGACCAAGGTGGTGACTGGGACACCATCAGATGGGTGAACACGGTATGACTTGGACACCATCAGATGGGTTAATCTCGGCGAATAGCGTATTTCGTTAAAAAGAATGATGTGAATAAAGGTACAACATATGAGAAGATGACCACATTAATACAACCGTCCAAAAGTTTATTACAGAAACCTCTACTATTCTTAGATGACCATTGATCAAGTACCATCCTAAGTAGTGCTATAGATGAAACCACTGTTTCGGTATACGCAGTAGAAATTTAATGAGAAAAATCTGTTTGTGGAAGACTGCAGCAAAAAAACTCAGAAAACAGAAAAAAAAACGAAATGGTGTAAATATTTTATATTGAGTGAAGTGAGTACATTAATAACTAGGATCGATTCCTAGGCCCAAGGTTAGTAATTCCGAGGTGGGAGAGGGGAAATAAACAACCACTCGTCTCGAAATATCCCCACGGCGTGTGCCTCATGATAACCTCTGATAGCCAAAAGTCCAACTCAAGGCTTTCTCGTATGACTTAAAACCAAGTCTGACTGACCACGTTTCAACTGACAGGAGAGAGGGTGAAGGTGGACCGCTGGCGCCTTAAAACCACCCATGACTTCGGACAGATGAGGCCTGTAAACCTTGATAGGTAGCTCATCTAGGAGAGGGAAACTCCAATCTCTGACATCCGCTGTCTCGCGGCTACTCCTGTTCATGGAGACATTAAGGGAGTAAATCCTAACCGAGAATCAGGAGACGGAGTCCCTTAGGCGGTTTCATTGAGAATGCGCTATGTCTCTGGCAACTCCTTCGATGCAGATGGCACCTTGTTGTATAAGCTAAGCTGTTCCCTTGGAATCAACATCAGCGTGGAGAGAGAGAGCCTGCTGTCTGGGCAACAGCTGGTCTTCTTCAAAGCACTGCCTTGGACAGGGGTGCGCTACCTGCGGCCGTACGGCAACTTGCGGACGGGGGGAAACGAAAATATGCAGCCGTGTAAATCCGTTTAAATTAAAATAACCTGCGGCCGGCAAATATTTGCATTTTAACTAAATGTTATGTAATGTTGTAAACGAAATATCTAGTATTCATTTACACTCTTAATAGCTTGTCTTATTGCGAAGGAACAACAGTTTGCTTCATGCAAATAAGAGTTCAGGGTTTCTGTGACAAATGTCGTCTGCTACAAAGTCATATCCTACAGCTCAATCTCTATCAGTCCCCGCAACTTACCGCTCTAATCGAGAGCCATGAAATAAGAAAAGATTAAATTCCTTTTCAGGCGTCTTTGAATGAGACTCGTTCCTTCTCCCCATTTGGATGAGACAGAGAGTGTGACGTTGGATGTCCAAATGGAACTGATAGAACTATAAAAAAAAAAAATAACGCGCAGCTTGTGAAGAAATTCAAGGACAAAAATGATCTACTGGAGACATGAAAAGTAGCTATGGAGTATCCCAAGCTTCGCGAAATAGCAAGACACGTTTCACTAAGAAACCCTCTAGTGTTTGCGAAGCCTCATTTTCAGGAATGAAATATGTCAAGAACAAATATCAAGCCCGACTGGTGGACACAATTCTGTCCACAGGAATACGACTGATGATTTCCAGCGAGGGCCTGGACTTGGCGCGACTCTCATCCAATAGTGTCGGGAATTTAGGTCGGGCGAACTTGAGATGGGTCTGGCTGATGGCCTTGAGGAGCCCAAAAGTCTGGCGGGTTTAGTCCAACGACCGGAGGGCAAATGTGACGGGCAGATGTACCTGTAATCAAGGCTTGGTAGGCGGAACAGACCATACGTCGAGCCCAGGTGTCATGTATGGTCAGTCAGAGCGACTCGGGTAGGGGATTAGTGACCAGTGATAGATTACGTAAAACCACCCCGCACCGTCTTATCAAGGGGAGGTACAAAACATGATTGACAGATTGACCTTCGGACGGTGAGAATTGGAGGGGGTGGTAGTCTCGCAAGAGATTGGTTACGTGAAACAAGCTTGACCGTGTCTTATGAGAGACTGACGGGTATTAAAGGGGGGCGATGAGGGACTTAGAGACACACACGGAGAGACATAACGATTAGTGAGGAACAAGGACGGATATTGAGATAGACACAAGTGTTAGAGAGATGTGTAAAGTCGTGTATACGTTGGAATAATGAAGTATAGAAGATAAACATAATTATTTGTGCATTCTCTCCTGGACTTGAGTGATTGAGGAATAAGTTAACAAGTGTGTGAACATCTTTCACAATAGCAAGACAACCACTAATTTTTGGACTCTGAACTACTAAGTTACATAGACAGTGTTAGTGAAGGAGCTTATCACTTATTCAATTATTGTGTTCTCAGTGTTCTTATGCCACTTAAAAATATACTCATGCTGTACATGTGACATGGTGTTAGGTTTACATGACAATGTTCAATAAAGTTGAAATATAAGAGAATATTGATGGGAATGTTGTTGTTGTTTTTTTGTAATTAAACACTATGTTTGCCTACAATACCTTATGACTACGTCAGTATGATCTCGCGTTGACTATTAATAGAGGTAAATTTTTATAGTGACTGTTTCGTTTTGCAACGAAAAATTGTTGATGTCTGTTGCAAAAGTAATTTTTTTTTAATGCGGCTGACAGTAGCCCAAAGGTTGTGCACCCCAGGCATAGGCTATAGTGGCATCATTTTTTCTACCATATATATCATCATTATTATCATCTTCATGCATGTAATTGTTTGGGAATAAGCAGTGACGTAGTTAGGGGAAGGGTACAAATTTTGAATGTGCCCCCGGGCCCCCACTTGAGGGGGGCCCTCAAATGAGTGAAAATATTTTTTTTTTACATGAAATATTATAAATAACTCCATCGGTCAAAATGATGGGTCCCAAAACATGAGTTCTGCCCTGGGGAGCACATAAACTCGCTACTACACTGGGTTAATGGGCAAGTGATGCCAGAGTAACACTTGGATCTGGGTATCATTTGAGCAAGCTGTTGTCTTCTTCCAATATCCAATGTCAATATGTAATTGCCGAATATTTAATCTCGTGATTCAGTCGTAAGATACTTTTAGAGAGAAAATAAAAAGTAAAAACTGTCTCAAAATACCTGCTGAGACCCTCGACATCCCCCGACCACAAGATTTTTTTTAATAAAAAAAATTAAAAATCCCCATTTGAGATCATCTCCAAATAATTAAGAACCGCTGCTCTAAGTAACTTGACCATACTAAGAGGTTCGTGTGTCAAAAACAATATTATTATTATGCAGCGTTCTTTTAAATATTTCGTGTATTTCCTAACAAAGCATATAGGGCCCCCCCTTTCATCTATTTATTTTAAGTTGGTTTATTTTCAAAGATAGTCCTTAGAAAATGAAGATTTACAAAGCGGCAATGAATCAAACTTTAGACAAACCACACTATTATTAGTAACGATTCTTTTAAAGACAACAACATTTTAATTTTTAGAAAATGTTGGCACCAACTGTTTCATTGTGTAAAACAGTGTAAGTTTTAAGTAACTTGTTAATCAATTTATTAATTCAATTAATTACTGACAATGAAAATTATATTATTATTGTCCCATGGACGAGCGAATTTTCAGGATTTGGGAAATCCTTAATTAGCCAATTAATAGAATAGCTATTCGAAAGATTTTCTGGATTCTTTTAAAAGGAAAAATTAAAAAAAAATATATATCAACTTACGTGACATTTGGATAAGCAATACAAAGATCAAAGAAGACAATGTCCACTCCATGTTTGACCGACACAAACAGACTTAGTTAATCCTATGTCAGATAAACGGCTGTTCTTCTAAACTTCTTTCCCTAACTAGCAATTCAATGGGATTCTAAGCTCTGTTCCATGATGTAACCTTCACTTCAGTACAAAATTCACTCTACTATTGAAAGATAAACAACACAATTTCAGTGTAACCAGTAACCAGCTCTACAAATGTAAATATGGTTTCTCAAGTTATTATCAATCTATTTCATAGAATATTAGTTGTACGATCAATCAATGAAAACAAATACACAACACTAAAAACTAAAAGGTATAAAATTATAAAATTAAAAAGTAACTGAAATAATCTAAATGTTTATCTGAGCCCTGGTTATTTTAGGTATTTATTTGACGTAGTAACACAGTCACACACCACAGAATGACAACACTATACTATATTCTAACTGTTGTATTATGTTAACACAAAACGTTCGCTATATCCTGTATGTGGTGTAACATTTCTATCACAAATATCGTACTACAACTTCATTGTGTATACAGCCCCCTGCTCCCAGCCTCGCCCATTTTAACCGGCAGATTGGGGAAAAGGGGGGGGGGGATATTCACAAGAAGTGAACAGTAAGACACTGAGAAATATAATATCTGAATGGCAGTCCGGGGCGGGGGAGAGGGCTTGGTGTGTTGCCTTGGGGGAAGGGTAAGAAAGGGTGCACGTCACACAGCAAGTCCCTGTGTTACGACCGTGTCGGCGGCCGGATATATCTGATATGAATGTTACCTGTGAAAGGAAAGCAAAGGGCGCAGGTAGACTGTAAGTAACAAGGGAGGGGGCGACAACAATAGCTGTATGCTTAGGCAACAATAGCTGTCGGCATAGGAAACAATAGCTGTCGGTACAGGCAACAATAGCTGTATGCATAATCAACAATAGCTGTCGGTACAGGCAACAATAGCTGTATACATAATCAACAATAGCTGTCGGTAGATGCAACAATAGTTGTATGATTCGGAAATAAAAAGAGGTAAAAAAAAAAAAAAAGATTTTAAAAAACCCACGTTTTTATAAGTAGACTAAAACTAAGAAAATAAGTTGTAACGTATAAGTTTAAGTACTTTTATTTAATTCAACAAACAAATATAAATTTTAAAAAAATATTTAAAAAAAAAAAACAACAACAACAAGTTTTTTACTATAAATCCTTTATTTACGAGACATAACCAGTCTATAATGATATTCATTATAATACGCAGGGCAAAACAATCCAAAAATACAACATTCTAGTTATGTCTCCTAAAACGTGTTTAATATAATGCGCACCGATCGTGAATACATTTTTTAAAACTATTGTCAACATAATGCGCACCTTATTGCGCGACATGACCAGAATATTCACCACAACACTCTATCTTAAAAATTTACATGAGACATAGAGATAAATAAAATAATCTAAAAATTCAATAATTTAAATACAGTAAATTCGATCGATCTGAAATTTTGATACATCATCTTTATAATCGGCACTAGTCTGCCTGCAGAAGTTCAGCTCGCTAGCTTACGAGGAAGTGGGTTAAAAATGGATTCAAAGTTTTTTTTTGGCAAGGGCTCAAGCAGAAACCACGAGTTAATATAAAGGATTTAAAAACGTTGGGAGGGTGCTCATGAGGTTTTACATATGCAGTTCACTCATTCTCTCTTTTGCCTTCTAAATTATAAATCTTTAATTATTTTTATACCAAACGCGTGATGTATTTCTAAATTAGACTGGGATTTTGAAGCACCCGCCCTACATTTTTAAATCCTTAATATTAACGTGTGGTGTCTGAACCGTGCGTGCTTGCCGAATTCGTAACCTTTTTAAGAAAAATAACAAAATAGAACATCAATTAAACGCACTAAAGATCAGTATGTGGTTACGGTCAAATATTGGAAATAGCATTAGTCAGGATTTTAAGTGAATTTTTAAAGAAATAATATTTTCCACATATAACTTTAATCAGGATCCTTAAATTTGAAGAAACATTGTACGTCATTTTAGTTATAAATAAAAATTAATTATTCTTTACAGCGATAAATTAATGACCTAATTAGGCCTATCAATATTTTTACAGGATCCTTAATGACTGGATTATTGATAGTGAGCTTTTAATAAATAGAGGAGGATGAAAAGAATAAAGAATATCTTTGCTCTGTGGCACGAACGGTTAAGTATTTATATTGCCTTATGCAGCTAATGTTAAGTGTAAAAGGAATAGTAAGACAAAGTTACTCTCATTTAGCTTATACAAACATGTCCTTGAAATTAATGAAAATAGTTTAGGGTTAATGATAATTTAGAAATTCTTTTAAAAATCACTCAAAACGACCCGACATTTCAATCGTTGAAATTAAAAAGGAGGAACAGGGTAGATAATACTGTTATTTTAAGAAGCGCAAGGAGTTGTTCTCATTCAACCATAATAACAGTGATTAAAAGAGAAGTCAGAATTCAGTTTATGGTCTACGCAAGTGTCTAGCACCTTTTGATTTTGCTATACAATAGTCCCTTCACGTGCCAGAATTATAAAAAATAGGTAATTCTTTTTAATTATTATTCAGTTGTTAGCAAGTGGATTTTTCCCCATTATGTTCCCATTATACTTGTTTCTTTTGCTGTTAAATGTTTCTATCCTCATTAATTTAGTGTGGACCAACAACGACAGGTTCAGAGCAGATGTAATCAAATATTATAGACTATTTTCTAAAATCATATTTTTTTTTACTTGCGCCATTACTTTTTCTTTTCTTTTCTAGCTAATGATGTCCAGAATTACTATTGCGGTAGAAGAACCCAAAGAGTCAGTGAGTTGTGCCGAGACCAAAGGTCTATTATTGTCCACAACTGACAATTTATCTATCATTTTCCACGCTTTCGAAGCCGGATTTGTAAAAAATGACCGGATTCAGGATTTGCCAGAGCCGAAATCCGGTACATCCTTAATCATAACTAGGGTTTTCAATATTGTTGAAAAAAGCTGCGCGGATACTCGCCTAAAACGCCGCACAATTTTCGCGGTCGTGACGGCTACATAATGCAATCTAGCCACTATCCATGCACCTCATTTCACACAGTAGCTATTTTTAAGCTAGCAGCATGCTTCCAAAAACATAATATTGTGCTCTACAAACTTTTATTCCTACTGTAAATGCATTCGTCATACTCAAACTACAGTAGTCTACAGTGAACACTCTAACAAAATGTCAACAACTAAGGCATTACGTTCAGTCAGATCACAGGGCCAAGCAGCTTGAATGATGCTAATTTACATTTAGAAAATACGGGCTGGTGGGGGGTCAAAGTTTTGTGACCATTTACAAGTTTTGAACCATTTAAAATCCAAACTTTTAAAGATTAAAATTTAAAACAAGCTCAAATTATTATCAAACCTTTGTTTTGTCCATATTTTAAAAAATTTGCTTTTTAAAAAAAATTATCACAATAAATATCTTTGAACAACTAAAATTTACTTTTTAAAAAAAATAGACTATGTACTTAGGGACCGTCCATAAATGACGGGGGAAGAGGGTCTCAACATTTGTAAGACGAAGGGGAGGGGGAGTTTAGGAATTGGGATGTCACGCCAAAACACGCAACTTTAAATCTAAGTTCCATTTAAATACAATGTATTTGATTTCTTACTGTTTATTTTATGACGTTTTACGTGGTTTCAAGCGAGTTTCGATATTAGAGTGCAGCCTTATACTAAATACATACTATCATACTAAAATGACAATAAAGAGAATTGAAATGTACTTTCAGGGGGATGTGACGTTTTATTGGAGGGGTGCAAAGTTTTTGTGACAAAATGTGACAAGGGGGAAGGGGATAAAAATCGACCAAAATGGCTTGACGTCATTTATGGACGGCACCTTTTATGACATGGTGGCGATATAGTGGAGGAAAGATTGTTAGGGAAGGATAGATTTTTAAAAAGAGAATTGGCTCATCTTAACTTGTTACTAAATAATGTCGCCGTATTTCAAAGACTCGTTATCTTCTTGTCATTGATTTCTTCAAAGAACGAAAATATTTGTGTGTTTTTTTATTACAGGCCTAATCGTAGCACGCATGAAACTACTTAAAACGTCATTAAATAAATTGCAAGCGGCGAATTAGTTAAGTGGAAATTTTATTTAAAGATGCACCTTTTTTATTTGAGGTCACATTTCTTTACC
>MUZC01001016.1:52506-82468 GCA_002072015.1 Radix auricularia
TTTCCCCCCCCCCCCCCCAAAAAAAAAAAAATCGTCGCACATCGTCGCAAATTTTAATAATAATAATAAAAAAATGATAATTTATATAGCGCTGTAACCCAGCAAGGAGCCAGGCTCACAGCGCTTTACATGGAAATAACAATACATATATTAATAAAAGAAACATTCATATCATACTAACTACATAAATGACAATACGGTATACTCAATACATCAGCTACGTTAATCATTTAAAGAAATGCTGTTTTATTAATTTTGAAAAATAAATTTTAAAAAGATGTGTCTTAAGTGCAGTCTTGAATGACTTAGCTTGAACCACATCTTCTTTTAGGTGCGTGACGTCATTTATGGCCGGCACACAATGATGTTGTTATGAAGTAATTTAATTAATTATTTTTTAAATTGTATTTTTGTTCCTAAGACTTAAAACTAATTAATAAATCGAAAGTCCATACTAAGGCTGTTAACGATTAATTTAAATTTAATCGTTAACTTTTGAAAAAATAACGATTAATTAATCGTTAATTTCGATTAACGCAGAGATTAAAATATAAGTAACATTTATGAGACGTACTTGTCGAAAATTGAAATAACACTTGAAGGTTAACACAAATAGCAAGTATATTGACATGAGCGGGTATTATTGACAATATAACCAGCCGAGCTGAACAATCGTTCACATAGTTTTAGATTGTCTCAGCTGAAGTTTCTGATCGAAGTGTTAGAACAATTGTCGCAATGTTCCCTTTACGCAGCGCGGCTGCACAGATATTTAACCGACGCTACCCAGGAGTTTAGAATCACCGCGCAGCAAATTTTGTAAAAAATAAAATTGCATAAAAATGGACGTTGTACAACTTTGCAAACGATTTGTTTTTTGTTTTTTTAAAATTTGCACACGGACAAACGAAGCTTAGACTTAGTGGGAACATCGCATGGTAGGCAAACGATTTCTCTCAATTGACACAATAACCTTTATCAACATTTTGAACACTCACGTCAGTCAATAATTAAAAACCAAAATGTTCGTGTAATCGTCCTGAAATTAGTTTATATTTAACTCGCGAAATATTTTACATTTTTTTGCATTCTAGTACCTGTATAAGTGGTGGGTCGAATAATCCTTGACACATTTTTTATTCGTTAAAAAAGTTTAATGATTAATTGAATCGTTAATTTCCGCAGCCCTAGTCCATTCTCATACTGAATAGATCATGTTACAAAAATTTTAAATGCTTAAAAATTATCTAGAAATTTTACAAACTTTCTAAATTTATATTTGATATTTATTTATTTGTTGTTAACTCAATCAATAACATATTTCATAATTTAGTCTAAGGGCCATCTATATATTGCATTTGCAGTAAGGGGGTGGGGAAGGGGTGTTAAATTAGCGGCAATTTGCGTACGGGTGCGTTCAATAGGAAGGAAGGGGGTCTCGACTGAATGTGTATGTACGCACAACAAATGTAATTTACATAATACTAAGCCTAGTAATGCAAAATCACGAGATTTTAAAAAAGCAACTATCAATGGACCGTCCATAAAGGACGCGATTTGGCCTATTTTTACCCCCCTCCCACTTTGTCACACTTAGTCACAAAAACTCAGACCCCCTCCAATATGACGTCACAAAGTTTTAGAACCCTCCCCTTATAAAAGCGGTATAGAAAATTAGCATGTTGAAAATTACTTTTTTTTTTTTTTAAAAATCATTTAAATATGTATTTAGTGTAAGGCTGCACTATAATATCGTACAACGTGTGAAGCCATTGAAAACGTCATTAAATAAAATGTAACCAATCAAATACTTTAGTGGATGTTGCGCATTTTGATGTCACGCCACATTTCCTAAAACCCGGACTCACACTCGTAACAAATGCGTGACCTCTTTCCCCGATCCTAGGTGCGTGACGTCATTTATGGATGGCCCCAACGATTAAAAACCAATATTTTGTGTCCGTGGCCATGGCTTAAAATTAATCTTTTAAGCTAATTTGTACGTACGCATAGGGTAGGGGTCCGAAAATGTACGGCACGTGGTGCAACAGAGAGGATGGGGTACGAAAATACTACTTTTGTACGTACGTATTATATGGATGGGCCCTAAAAAGTATCCCCATAGAAAACCGAATTCATAGAGATTGCCAACACCACCAACTCTTCCCCCCCCCCACCCCATGCCATTGAATAAATGTAGTCAATGGTGGAGCTTTTCAAATTAAAATTAGTTCCAAAATATGCTATTTATACATTTTAAACTTTTTTAATATTTCATTTTGGCACAAGTGATATATTCTAGATATGAATTACAAACGTATTTCATTTTCTCATAAGTATTTAGTATTTACTGTACTGTACTTATTAAGTTATTTATACTTATACTTTAAAATTAAATTATAATTATACTTAGGCCTATACTTTTTTCTAAATTACTAGTACTAGTATTACTAGCCTATGTTACTATTAGTTTACTGATATAATATAGAAATTTTGGAGGCTTTCATATGACACGAATAATTTAGCTTAATCCTAAACGAATTTTTAAAATAAACAAATAATTTGAGTTTACATAATAATAAAAGTCTAACTTGGAGAAACTTTCTGTTTTCAAATTGTAAATTTCCCTGAAAGTTACCTCAACTTAGCAGAAAATAACAGCTAAATTTAGATATTTAGTGCTGAACTGTTAAATCATGGCGGACTTTGGAGATTCCCAGTTTCATATGTCCAGACTGAGAGAAGTTTTTCAGCAATACAAATAATATTTAATGAGCTAAAGCAATCAGCCTAAATCCATTATGAAAACCTGACATAACCTATTCTTGTTATGAGTGAAGTACTGAATGTTGAATATGTCAAATCTCCAGAAAAAGATGCCAAAAGCAATGGCACTGGCAACGCTGGAGATGGACGAGGTGATCAGCAAACCCAACCAACAACCCGGGCAATTGATCGTAGGGGAAGAGGAGAAAGTTCTTATATCACTGAAAACAGGCTTAAACATTCCTCATCAAGAAGTGATTTAAGCATGCGGGATGACAGAAATCATTCCTATTCCGGACGAGAAGGACATAGAAGTGATAACCGGAGTAAAGAAAAATCTAGACGAAGCACAAGCCGAGGGGGGACTTCACAGACTCAGTCAAATTCCACCAGTAATGCAAACAGTATTAGCAACAGCAGTGGTAATATTTCAAGTTATATCTCAAGAGGAAGACGCAATGATGAAATTGATAGAAGGGGCAATTCAAATAATCTTCGATCAGGACGGCGTGTGGATGACACTCGTTCTCGACCACAAGGTCCTTCTCAAACATCAAACTCAGGCTACGAAAAGAAAGGTTATTTTATTTTTAATTTTATTTTATATCTGGTAGCTGACTTGCTTATATATAGAAGGTTTTTTTCCGTTTTTTTTAAAGGTGTAGTTCATGTTTGTATCAATAATCTTCTGTATAGAAGTAGCGTTTGTAAGTAACAGATAAGATCAGATCATGTTGTCAGTTACTAGTTACAATTATTGTGCATTGTCGAAAATTGGATGAAACCTATCTTAATTAATTCTATAATAATAATAATAGCTTAATATTACTTAGCATTGGTTATTTAATTAATAAAATTAATAAATTTTTAATTAACTTATTTCAATTGAATACATTTATTTCAGTTGTTGATGGCAAAGATGGAAACAAAACCTTTATTGAGGATCCATTGACTAAACTGATGAAAAGAATCACACGAGTTGGTTTTGAAAGAGAAAGGCGATTAACTTCTGCACGTCAGTTAAAGGATTATCTGCATGGGCCAGAAGTAAAAACAACTAAAGTAATTCCTGATTGTGTTGGCAATGTAGCACTTTTTTTTCCACTTCTTTTAACATAGCCTTTTTTTGCATAAAAGCATAAAATAAATATTTCGTTTTCACTCTTAATTTCAAATTTTTCTTTGAAAGGTTAAGCTTAAGTCTTTCTACTTTTATTCTGTTAATTAATATGTAACGATTATGTATGTGTTAGTTAAATTTTAATTATGTTTTTGTTTATAAATTGATACATTTTTTCCAGACATGTTTTGGATGCAAGAAATTTAATAAAAAATTCCTGTTCTTAAATATTGTTTTTATCAATGTTCCATTCTCATTTCGTTCAATTTTTATGTAGGTGAGGGAATCTGCTCTTTTCACGGTTTTCTTTTTTCAAAATATTCTAAATATAAATGTATGCGGCGTGCATTTTGTTAGTGCATATTTAATAATTATAAATTATTTATTAATTTTTTTAGCCGATATATTTTTTTCATCCAAATTTATTAAAAATTTTTAGAGATATAGTTTTTAAAAAGTAAACTACCGTACATACTTGTTCTAAAGCCCGTTCGTTCATAAGTCGACCCCAAGAGTTAATAGTATTTTTTTTTTGGTTTTGTTTCTTTGGTAAACTGTGACGAATGCTTGTACATTAAAATTTGTTGTTGATGTCGAAATATGTAAAACAATTTATTTAAACATTCACAAAAATAAATAAAATAAGGCGGCAATTGAAGATGTTTAATAATATTTTATAGCGCCTGGTAGAGCAGTCAAATCTTGTAGAATGTAGACAAAGACCTTGATGATCTACAATAACACCGATATTAAATGTACATGCAGAAATCACCTATGACCCGCTCGTAAGACGAAACCCCCACCCCCCAACATTTTCCCCTAAATTTTGTGCAAAAAAGGTCTGCTTTAGCTTTCTAAGTAGAACTCAAAGGGACCAGAAAAAAATCGACTTAGGGAGTAATTGAATTAATGAAATTGGCGTAATAGGCATAACAGATTAATCGAGGACAATGTTGATTTATTTACATTACAATTAGCATTTAGTTTACTTTTAGTGGTTGATAGTTTGTTTTTCATAACATTAAATATTTTATGTATGATTACATTTATTTATAAACAAAAATTGTGTTGTTGTTTCAAAACCTTAAAATTTGTCCATTTATTTCAGTCTCCCAAACAGATTTTTGAAACAATTGAAAGTCTGCAAAGTGTTTTATTTGAAAGGTAAAACAGTTTTATTTCAATACAACAATTTTAATTGATTTAAAAAAGTTAAATTCACATAGGATATATTTTGTCATGGTTGTTACCAGTTAACTGGTCCTGAAATCAGGATCTGTCCTTTTTTATATCTGGATTGATTAACCATAACATGATGTTCTCTATTTTGGTGTATTATTGGAGTTTATTTTTTCTTATATGAAGTCGTTTCGGCAACCATTAAATTTCAATTAAAATATATTTCCAGGGATGAGATGAATGAAAAATAATAAGGCATTTAAATAAATTTTGATATCACTGTTTACTCCTTAACATGGCTCACGTAATTATTTTTTAAAATTTGTCCAAGCGACGTAAATTTGATGTCATCAATCCAACAGGCTACATGAAATAAATGTGCCGCTAATTTTGTGGGTTTTGAGAACTAACTAAATATTACTCACTACTGTTAACGGAGGTTTACCGGTCTTTTTATATATTATTTTTTAAAACGGTTACCCATTCTTCAAAAACTAGCAGTCTTTTAAAGCCTTTTAAAAAAAACAATAACAACTAAACATTAAATTTCATTTAAAAATTAATCCTCGAGAGTAGCAATTGAACAAATAAGACTCATTTAATAGTTTTTTTCCTGTATTTGGCTTAAAATGTGTATTTTTGCTGTTGTCGAATCGCTGAGTTGACGGACATTGCACAAGAAAGCTGAGCTGAACACAAGCGTTGGTGACATCAAAGGCCACCATTGGACACCGTGACGCTCGCGCATTACTGAGTTGAATACATTTTATTGTTGGTTCCCAGAACTGAAGGAAACAATAATGAATGGTTAACCGGTATTTTTTTTAATGGTTAACCATTCCTCAAAAATGAGCGGTCTAAACTACCTTAGTAAAATTTAAGATTAACTGTTTTATAGCATATGCTATTGAGATGTTTTAGCTTTTATTTTGTTGTTACTGCTATTTTTATTAATTGAATTACCTCAGAAGTGGCAAAGAGCTCAAGCAAGAGGTGGCACAGTGTATTGGTATTTTGGGCAGCTATCTTGGACAAGAGATACCAGGGTAATTCTCCCCCATTTATTTTTTAAAAATGAATTTAAACTACAAACTGAAAATGGTTTATTAGTAACACAAGCAAACTTGCATTTTCTATTTATTTCAAATAGCTTTCACATAGTCCTGTTTTGGAATTGTAACTCTGCCAGCACTACCAGTTATGAAATATTAAGCTAGATTGGACTTATCTCAACCTATTTTTAAAAAATGATATAAACTAAATCTGGTTATAATTTTGAACAAACAGTTTTTTAAATAGCAATTGTAATCCTGAATTAAAATGTCTATCGAAATGACAAAATTAATATTTTTTATTTACAGATTCTTTGAATGGGTATTTACGAATGTGAATTCTTCAGACACTGATGTGAAAGTTTTTGTATCTTTAGCCCTATTAGAGGTAGGTTTTGGTATAATACAATATACACAAAGAAATTGTGTGATGAAAACAATAAATTTGAGCTTTATTTTAAACAAATAATAAACTAACACGAGTAATTCTGCATGACATATTAGGTTTCTGGTATATATTATGTATGTCACACACAATTTTTCATTTTGAAGTAGTTTTTATTTACTTAGTGACATATTTAACTTTTAAAAAAATAGATTAAAATAAAATTAAAAGAAATAAAAATGTTTCATGAGACTATTCCGGGCATAAATTCAAAATACATTTTTAATGTAAAAAATTTGCAAATTATTTTATTTTATATTTAATATACTATTGTATGAAATGCAGCATTTAATTATGTATATTATTTCAATGAAAGCAAAAAGAATTGTTAGCAATTTGATAAATAACTTTTTTCCAGATGCTGAAGCAAGATGAATCACAGCAAAGAGCAAGGGATTTCATGGGGGTCAGTGTACAAAGAATTATTTTAAGTCCTTATCAATGATTAGATCTACAAATAATAAAATGGCAATAGATTTCAAAATAGTAAAATATATTTACTTTATTAAAATTTTATTCAGTGAAAAGTAAAATCTTTCCCTTTCAGAATGTAATGGTCAATATTCAACACATGCTTGAGTCTGCAAACGCTTCAAATTTACTCATTGTGGTGATGGACATCATCATTGTTATTGCAAGAGTTTATCCCCATGTATTTAGCTCTTGCTTTAGAGTAAGTACCTTAAAACTGATAAGACTGTCTCTTAAAATGATAACCGTAGGATGCAATAATCTTCTGTATTGAAGGAGCGTCTGTAACAGATAAGATAGATAAATATTCAGCATTTGTAAGCTTATAATAAATAAAAATCCCCTTATAATTTTATTGGATCAAGTTTAAGTTATTTCTTTGTTTGCTAAGGGTCAAATGTATTTTTTGCTTTTGGATCAAGCTTTAACTCTTCTTGTGTCATAAGGTTTTCGGAAAACTTCCGCTTCAGTGCCATAAGAATTTCCGGAATTGCAATCAAACGGTTATGAAATTTTAAAAATTGCGTAAAATCCATTTATATTATTATTGTCATAGTGACTTCATCTGTTAGGATAAGAATGGTTAATTTATGTATCCAAAAGACCGTATTGAGTTTAAAACTATTTTTACCTGTAGTTTAGTACTATTATTTTAGTAATAAAGCTAAATCGCATCTTCGAGAAAAAAACGTAAAAACTACAACAAAAATTGGGAATCGATTGATAACACTAGCAAGGAAAACAGCCATCGTTTTACACGCACTGAAAAGCTTTTATTTTCTGTAATTTTGTTTCTAAAGAGAGGCGCGCATTATTGCGCTTTGGTAAAAACGAAGTGGCACGCATTATTGTGCTTTAACACATTAATAACACATTATTTCTTTGCTGCTAAGAAGGAAATGTATTTTTTGCTTTTAAGGAAGTATCTGACATTGTGATTGGCTGGCTTATAGATCCCACCCAGAACATGCACCTTATCGACCACATGTCTTCAGCACTTGTACAGCTTCAGCCCTTCTGGAAGTCAGACATTCAGTTCTCTGTGATGCTGCTTGGTCAGTTTACAGAGGACCTGGAAATCATGTTTGGACAGGTCAGTTTCATGTAAAAAAAATTACAGTGATTTTTGTTTTTTCCTATGAGAATGCTTTTATTTTTTTATGGTTACATGTAATTTGTAGCCTTAATAATTAAGAAACATTTTGCAGGATTTGAACCAGGCAATTCAGGGATCAAGTGAAACTTCTGTTAGAACTGTAACAGAAAAGATTACAGCCCTATTGCGAGTGTTCTACACTGTGGTGCTTAGTCTAGGGGACTCTATCAGCACTCTTAGAGGTGGACAAATCAATGTAGACTTTTTGGCTCAGGTAAGAAATGTATTAATTTAATATAAATACAGCTGTGTATTTAATTTGCTGAATTGTCGTTAACCCAATCAAGTTAACTTAAATTATTTTTTTTTGAAATGTTGATTTTAGCTCTCTTTTAATCAAATAGTCTAGTTTTTTATTTGTGAATGTAAAAAAAAAAAATCATGTTAAGCCTGGTCCCTATTGGAATTCAGGACGTGTTAGCGCATTTTCGTATTATGTATCAGTACTTATGTTAGATATCAGCATTATGTAGTTATCAGTAATTGTGTTTAGATTTTAGACATATTTTTATGAATTTTCTTGTGTAATGAATATACCTGACATTTTTTTTATTTAAAAGTCATTTCTTTACATTTTAAAAATTTTTATTTTCTCTTTAATCTAACTACAAGTCACCACAAATGATGACGTAAAACTCTCTAAACTTTTACACATAATCTAATGACGTCAACTAAAAAAAAAAAAAACCAATTCTTTTGCACGCTTTCGCACCACTCTTGAATGCTTGAAAAACTATGTATTCGACTTCCGGCAATGGCGGCCGTTCCCTGCGCTAGTGTTACCTCTCGATTCGAAATATTTTTTGGTAGTTTTAACGGTTTTTTTTTAACGGATCGAGTAACTGGGTGTTGATGCACAAATGGCAGGTCAGGAAATACAAAAAACATATATACCTCATGGGTCTAGGACTTATGGATGCTGAGATCAAGGGTGATGACGGACGGACGGACAAAACGGGTGCAATAGCGCATTCGACTTCTCGAAAATGCGCTAAAAAGAAGTGTTTTATATTTATTATAATCAACCTTGCTTTTAATGGGTTAGAAATACAAAATAATCCTTTTATACTGATATATTTGAACTTCTATCAATGTCAGTTACTAAACAAGCTTCTGGGTAGTATTGGCCCTGCTGTGAAAAATGGAAGTGCAGAAAACATAACAATTATTAGTAAGTAATTTTGAGTTTGTTTATTTAAAATTAAAAACTTTAATACTTGCAGTCATTAAATAAGTAGGTTTATTTTGTATTAAAAATTAAAAGTGTCTTTTAAGGCCCTTTTGTATTTTCTAATTGTAATAGTGTAATTTTATTATATGACTAAATATTACCTTTTTTAAATCTAGGTAATGACAGTGCCAGGCTGTTGCTTCATCAACTTTCAGCAGAGCATGCAATGAGCTGTGGTGATATTATACTACCATATATTATTTCACAGACAATTGCATCAAAGATAACCTCAGATCCTGTTGCTGTTTCTGTTTTGCGTTTGTTGAAGAAGGTAATATCATTTGTTTTGTATAACCATACCTTGAAAACACCGTTTAAAAGATTGGTTAACATTCTGATTAGAGCTATCCTTATATTACGTATGCAATAATGGGGGAGAACAAATTAGCTGTGTTACATGACAAAATTTGGGACCCTTGGAATTACCACGACTTAACTGATTTCGCGAATAATGAATCGCGACTTAACTGGATGTCTATATATGCGTTATAAAAATACAATTAATCAAAATTAATTTATTAAATATTTTTATGATTAATAGGAAAAAAATCTTTTTAATCAGTTTACCAGCCCTAATTTAACATGAAAAGTATATTACAAAGAACCAAAAAGGGGCCTTCCATAAATGACGTCACACGATTAGGCCGATTTTTACCCTCCCCCATCACACATTACATAAAACTTAGCCCCCCTCCAATATGACATTACAAAGCTTTGACTCCCCCTCTAAAAGCTGTAATTTCTATTTGCAAATTAGCATGTTGCAAATTACTTTTTATCATTTCAGTATGTATTTATATTTAGCGTAAGGCTGCACATTCCATAATATAACATGTGTAAAGCTATTTAAATGTCATTAAATAAATTGCTAGGAATCAAATATTACAGTAGAGTTTTTAATTAAAGTAAAAATGCATTTTTTCTGATACTGATAATATCAATATTTTTTTGCGTATCTGTTAGGACAAAAACCATTGGTAATATTTTATTTTATTCTTAAATTTATGACTGGTAATTATTTATATTTTCTATTTTAGGCTACTGGTTTAATTAAGACAAACGTAAATTAAGAAACAAAACATACAACTTCATTTGAATTATTTACGGACTTCCATATTTCATGTTCATTCTTCTACATCAGTGGTTCCCAACCTTTTTTGGGTGTTGACCCCCATGAAATTTTAAAAAGTCATTTTCAATAAAGTTTTTACAAAATAGAGCAAATTTGCATTATAGTGAATATTTTTAGCGACAGTTGGCAACCCTAAGAAAAGCCGTCGTGACCCATAGCTTGGGAACCTCTATTCAACGTCACTTCGCTTCCAGTTACTTTCGTTTCCTTGTAAACAATGCAGGAATATGGATTGTATTCTTTTTAAAGATAAAATAAGTTAATACCGTAATAATTGGGATTTAATAACACATGAAATTTTTTTTATTAGTAACAAAAAACAATCTTAAATATAGATTTAGATTAAATTATTATTTTTATGAACAACTTTAACTCAAAACAATGTCATAGCACATCGCACCCTGTATAATGGCTTTTAATATTATTACTAGGATTCTTTTGGTTCTATCAATAATGGTATCGGGATCAATATATTAATTTGTTTAGATATTTCTAAATGATAAATATTTTTAATGAAATTTTTGTGTAAAATGTCACTTATTATCAAATATCCGTGACATCAATATCGGACCTATACATGCTACCGATATCCTAATATTGGTGCAGATATATCAGCTTCTTGATTATCGGTAGACCACTAATTTATAGCTGCCCATTTTGATGTGTCGTCACATTTCTGAAACACCCGCCTCACCTTTATTACAAATGTGTGACCCTTTACCCCATGAGGAGCAGCATCATTTAAATAATTTTTCAAATGGGGGGTAGCAATTAGTACATACCGGTTAGATAGGGGGTCCCAAAAATGTATGGGGTGCAACAGGAGGAGGGGTGTACAACTTTTGTGCATATGTGATGGCCCCTTATGACAAATGCATTGTTCACACACTTACTTAAAATATTCTAATATTATAACCTAAGTCCACTCTTTGTAACAATTGTAACTGTATGATTTAACATTTCCATTTGACTCAGATTGTAGAGATTTTCAGCACCCAGCTCCCGGTATATTTTCTTGGACATCTTCTTGGACCTGACTCAGCTTTACTTGTTTATAGGTTTTCTCACTGCCCACAGGTATTACCACCAAACATTTGAAAAACATGTAACTGAAACCTGTTGGACATCATTGATAATTTTATAGTAAAAATAATTTAAATTTATCTTAAAAGGTTTAAAGTTTTTAAAGTTGCAGACACCCTTGATAAAAGGTTTGTGTTCACAGGCAATAATTAATTCAATTAGGTTATTAAAAATTATATAAATTATAGTAAAAATAATTTAAATTTATCTTAAAAGGTTTGAAGTTTTTAAAGTTGCAGAAACCCTTGATAAAAGGTTTGTGTTCACAGGCAATAATTAATTCAATTAGGTTATTAAAAATTATATAAATATTTTTCATCAGGTGCTGACAGAATTGATGGCTGTTTATCATTCTCTATTGGCTTTGAAAAGTGTACCTCTTCTTGAGGAGGCATACAGGTATAACAAAATCGTATTTAGTAAAAATTTATTAAATTTTGTTTGAATATTTAAATTAAAAAAAAATTTTTTTGTGATGTATAATTATCATTTTTGAACAGATTGGTACTGAGTGACTTAGAAGTTGGGTTCAACATATTGCTCAGTCAAGGCCAACAGAAACCTCTGCCGCTAGTTACAGGGGAAAACCCTTTTAGGACAAGTCACTACAGCCTAAGACAAGCACAACAAGCCATTATGTTCAACATTGGAGCATTGACAGAGATAGCCAATACTAAGAGTAATCTGATAGGGGTAGGTTACATTAAAAATATGTTAAAAGCATTTTTTTTAAATATGTTTTTTTATTCACTTCAGTTGAGAAGAATATAAAATTTTTATTCAAATTTAGAACTTTTTAATTTATTGCTTGCATAAAATTTAACTTGATCACAACATAGGTTACAAAATGCCTCCTTGTAGGAGAGTTCCAACAGTTGCAACCCCAAGATTATCAGCCTACCTCTATTATTGTTTTATTGAGAAATGGTGTCCCTCAGTACCTCTTGTAATCTTCTGACTCTTGAAGGATTTCATTGTTAAAATTTGGAGTTTTCATCTTGTATTAATATTCAATCTGTATGTGCTTTGTTATGGTTCATCTTATATTTAAGAGTATGAAGAGTGCCTATTTAATAGGCAATGGGTTATTTATGATTAATTTCTAATTAATCTTCTCAATTTTTTAATGCATTTTTCCTTATATTAATATATAATTAGTGGCTAAACAAATATTTTACAATACTAAATCAGTGAAGAAATGGTGTTTCTTTTTAATTTAACTTAATTAAGGGAAGTATAATGGGTTATGGAATGAGTTACAATCTCTAAGCATTAAACTTAAAAAATATGCTCTGATTGACTCTAATAAAATTGTATTTTGATATAAACTTTATTTAATCTTATCAACTCTTTATGTAATATAAATATTAAATATCTTTTAAAGTTAGATGGCATGAATGTTTATCCTATTTATTTTAGCTTTCAATTAAGGGGAGGTGCGGGTCAAAATTTGGCCAAAAATTACATTTTTAAGGATTTCCAGTTTTTGATTTATTTGGTTTCTAAAGCCATTTTTTAATATAAATCATATTAAACATTTTGTGATATTATATTAGAACATATTTTAAAATATTATTTTATTAACCCTATAAGGGGGTGTAAAGTCGTATTTTGATACTAAATACAGTTTTTTACGGTCTCCATTCAAGTACTTGAAATTATCCAACCCCATCGAAGGTGATATCAGTGGAAAGCTGGATTTCTCTAGATTTAGATGAATATAAATTCCCGACCAATCAAAATTTACACAATCTTGCATTTGTTGATTCGCGTTCAAAAAATGACACTTTCTTGACCTACTTATGGGGTTTCCGCATTTCGTATGCATAACCCTTGACCTTTCAATAAACCAAGGATTTTGATTGGTTATTGCTGTGGAAATTACTTTAGACTACTTCCGTTTCTACGTAAACAAGAAAAAATGTTCGGATAAACTATTTTCATATAATAAAATTCAGAGTTTTGTGCTATAGCACAATGCTATTATATTAACACTAAAACTACTTTCAAATCGATCACTTTAGCGTGAAATACGTAAATATGAAGGTGGGTCTTGTATTCTCATCACTCGGACTTGGTCTCAAACTCAAACTAACTAAAATTAATAATAATAGAAGTCTAAAGCGTCTTAGTACTCCTAGCGTCCATTCCAATATAGTATAGTAATAATAAGAACATATAACGTTCATGTAATAAAAGCAAAATTAATAGCTACTGTCTACTGTGCTTAATTTTACCCAAATATTCTATGAGCTAGCTATTTTTGTCACTAGAACTAGTAATAGCAATAATAGTAATAGTATTAGTATTAGTATTTACTAGAGATAATAAGACTAAGACAAGATATGCATTGGGCAGAATTAATAATCAATAAATAAAACTAGACCTAGATTGCTATTTAACTTTAACCCGTGATCTTGCTAGGATACATCTGTAGATAGTACATAAAAGATAACCCTGACAAAAAAAGAACACCAACACAGGCCCAAGCCCAAGTACTTTCAATTTGAAAGTATTTATTGTGAATTCAATTCAATTTTATTAAAGTCAAAGTGTATAAATCTTAGTATTCGAAGTGTTAAAAAAATAACTTAAGATCTACATTTATGTCTGCAATGAAAATTCAGCTTTGGGATTGAGACTATAAAGTAATTTTGAACTAAAAATGAAATAACTGCACGAAGCAGCGAAAATTACAGGCGGAGAGTAAAAGTAAAATACTTTGAAGGGACACTAAGGAAAAGATTAGAGGAACTAGAAAGTAATGTGTAAGATCGAGCTTAAGCTACTCCATCATTTTATGTACAGTAATTATACAAAATAAAATTTTAATTTAATAATTTCTAGAAATTTTGTCGTTTTTTCAGTTTTCTCGCTTTCGATGTTTTTGATCACGTAAACCCTTATAACTTTTTAATTAATTGAGCAAATTACTCCATATTTATTCTATGTGATCTTTAGACACAAATAAAGATTTGAATAACCTAACTTTTTGATAACTGCCTTACAAAGGAAAATACAGATAAAAATATATCCCATAACCCATAATTTTGACCTAAAAAATGGAGACCATTTTTGTGAATTTTTATTTTCTAAACTAGAGCATCTATAGAAAAGTCCCGTTATTCAAAGTTTTATAACATGATAAATTATCTATATTTTAAATTTGAAAGCAATATCTATTAATTTAAAAAAGCCTTAGCGTTTTGAAATTTACCATAAAAAACAAAATGGCGGATGTTTATTTCAGTTTCCATGGAAACCAAAAAGTTTTTTGAAAAAAAAATTAGTGTAATTTATATCTATTGTTATACCCTATAAGAATATTTTATTTAAAATCACTCAGAACATTATATACAAATTTTAGAATTTTGACCAGCACCTCCCCTTAAGGCCATTTATATTTTTTATTCTAAAATGTGAAAGAAGTAAGCTTATTATATTTTAGTAACTCAGCAATCAAGATATTGAATTTTCACATTTTTCTTTGAATTAAATCTTCTTTCCAGATGTGGGCTCTTTCCCCTAGCATATTCACCCTACTTTCCTCCAACCTGTTATTAACTGACCCTTGGATGAACAAGTACCAATCTCAAGTTGTCTACACAATCCTGCATGCCTTTTATTCACACTGTAACAGGTAAATTTTACCTAATAAACCTCCACCAGGGTTAATGTTTTGAATGAGTATTTAGCCTATAATTTATAAGTCCCAAAAGGGTGGTAATGTGCGCCTTGCCTTAAATCCCAAAGCCGGTAAAGCACGAATCGATGGCACTCTCATTAGTTATGAAATCTTTGAAAGTATAAAGTCTTCATTTAGCCAGAGAAGCTTTAGTCGACTCCCTGATATGTCGGTGTTTGCTCTCATCAGTGCTTTCACTCATTTCGTGAAGTTTTGTGGTGGTGGTAGTTTTATTTATAATGTGATTTTGCAAACTTTCTTTGCCACAAAATTACAGGTAAAAATACAGGTAGAAATATTAATAAACTCAAGATAGTGTTTTGTATAAGCAAAATAACTATTTGGTAAGCTTATTCTAACAGATGAAACCAGTCTTACAATAAATACATTTTCAGCAATTTTAAAAAATTCATAATCCAATTCATTGAAATCCTTAAGGGATAATTTTTAGAAAACCTTATGGGACTTTAAACGTTAAAAAAATATTTTATCTGGTTTGATTTTGAATAAAATATTAATGTTTAGTCTAACACTAAAACCACAAATATATAAAAATAGCATTAATTTCTATGGTAATTTAAAAAATGTCAGCTATTTTTTTCATTTGTAAGGAATTTCACATACAGAAAGAAGTGCAAATAATTCAGGGGATGTGGTTAAAGTTTATGTTTTAGTTTTATTTCTATTAGTGTTATGAAAAACATAGATTATTCAAATCTATATAAACGAGGAAAGACCCCGATGAGTAAAAGTTGCTCATTTTTAAGCTATATAAAATTAACACAAAATCAATAACTGCTGCAACTTCCTCTAACTCCTGAAAAAGTCTGAGCACTTTTACCTTGGTATAATTTAAAATTTCAACAGTTACATTATTTCTGAAGAGTAAGTTTTGTTTAAGAGCTGGAATTATCAATAAATTTTGCCTTTTAGAGATTGACGTGGTAGTGTTAAATCACAGGAGCCTTATTGTATCTAAATCTGAACAAATATAATTATGATGATGATTCTAAGTTCACAAATTGAGTGTGCAAAAAAAAAAAAAAAACCCACTTAATCCATATTAAATATAATGACTTCATAGCTATCAAAAGGATGTACAAAATATTTGAACATTTTGAAAGGAAAACATTGATAACCCAGACATATTCTAAATTTTGTCCGAATTAATCATCCACACCTTCCCTTAGGCTAAGCTGCTTGTAGGTCTTTATAAGGACAATTAGATAGAACCCTGGGTATCTACATCTTTAGTGTAATAAAATATTTCTATTGTGAAAAATATCATTGCTAAATGAACCCAAACCTCAATGTTGTCATTCTCATCTGACCAGACATGCCAACTTCATGTCAAGTAGTATACTGTTGTCAACACCTGGTCAGCTAGATATCACAAGACTTGCCACAATGAGTCAGGCCACAAATAAAAACTTGTCAGAAATTCTCAGGATTATTGTCACACTGCTAGATAGTGAATACACTGCTTTTGACTGCAGGTAGGACTTATTTCTTATTAGATTAAAAAATAAACATTGTGTACTATTCTTTATTAATACTTTCAATGAAAATTTAAAATAGAATATTGCATTCTAGAGTAATAGAATGGTCCATGATAATGTGATTTTTATAGATCATAATTCTTTATTTAAAAAAATTTTTTTTTTAAAATCCCAAGTATTACAAACCAATGCTGTGGAGGTAAATGTAAACAATTTTTTATTAAAAATATAACAATAGGTGCCTCTTGATGAAGTGGACATCTGATATCATTGCTGGGTTAACTTCTACACCAAATGTCTATACAACATTAGCTTTGAGCAGTTTTATTAATTCTATCATCATGCAAGGTAATTTAATTTTCACAATAACTTGATGTTTCATTACAAAAAAATAGATTGATATTCCGAATAATTTTTTGGTAAAAAAATAATTTTTTTAAATGATTTAAAGGATACCACAGAGAACAGCAGATCCTTCAGTGCTCCGCCCAGTGTCTAAAAGCTATTTACAAAACTTGCACAAGCTTAGCAGAAAGCACTACAAAGAAGTAAGCTGTTATTTTTAAAAAAAAATATTATTAACTTTTTCCCTGCCAATCGTCGATATATAGGCGATCTCGCCTGGTCACGGTTGTGCCAATCGTCGATATATAGGCGATTTGAGTTTTTGAATTTATTTCGTTGCTTAGAGTGTCCCATTAGACTTTTTAAGTTTTAAAATGAGAGGTAACTCTTTTCTACTTCCTTTCTATTTAGAAATAGCATGTGTTTACATTCAGTAGTGTTAAAATTAGCAGCTTGTTTCGATTTATTTTGTAAACAAAGATATGGCCACGCCTACTCAACGAACTTAGTGATTTATTTTAGTATTTATTGCTATCTTATTAAATTTAAATGTGAATTATTGATGCAGAAACATTTTAAAACAATAATAAAACATTAGTTTTAGGATTTAGTTAAGATTTTCATCCGTATGATACGGCATTATATGGAAAAAGAGCAGTGTTGACAGTTCGGTTTCTATATAAGGAAATAATAGAAAAAGCTTTTCTGCCATGGTCATCATCAATACAAAAAACTGTCATAACTTTAAAACTACATGGGATATTTTCAAAATTTAAAAAGCATTTATTTCATAAATGGAATTTACATTGTGATAATTAAAGGAGAAAAGGATTACAGCTATGCAGACTTTCTTTTAGTTGGTAAGTTCAGATTTTTTACAAAGAAAATCTAAGACACAAAAATTGATCACAAAATCTTATAGTGAAAATAATTTTTGGTTTGTTAATATTTTCTTTTCTTCTGCATAATTGAATTCTCTATTCAATTTCCTTTCTTTTGATATAAGATACACCAATGTTGCTTTAGACATTTATTAAACATTGTACGATAGTTAAGGTCACCCTTAAAAAATTACCAAACTAAAAAAATGGTCTGGCACGAACGTGTAAGAAACCCCCGAAACCCCCTGGCAGGGAAAGAGTTAAAACATTTGCACTCAAATTTTTAATCATTTGTTGAAAAAAATGTTTAAAAATTCTGGTTCAGCTTTGTAAATTGTATTTAACTTCAAATATTTATATTTGTAAAACAAATAATATTTTTCTTGATTATAGTGTTGTAAAAGTAATAAAAAGTTATTATTTTGCTTACTTCTCTAGGTGTATGGAGCTATGTGTCTATAGGCTGAGTGATACTAGGAAGACAGTTCGAGAGTCTTTTCTCTCTCTGCTTAAAATTTTGCCTCTGGATAAGATTCTGAAGTATGCTCATTTAAACTAATTTAAAAAGTATACATTTGGAATACCTTAAAATAAAATGTTTTAAAAACTTTAAACATCATAACTGAATAAAAAAGAATGCTTAATTTAAAAGTGAATAAAATCCTCATTGAATTTAGTAGATGATGCACAGTCCTTTATTTTTATCTCTTAAAGTGCTATAAGGTTTTTGGAAAACTTCCGCCTCAGTCCCGTAAGGATTTCCCGTATTACGATCAACCGGTTATGAAATTAAAAAATTTGCGTAAAATCCATTTATAATATTATTGTCATACTGACTTCATTTTTAAGGCTAAGAATGGTTATTTTACGCATCCAAAAGACCGTACTGAGTTTGAAACAATATTTACCTGTAGTTTAGTACTATTATTTTAGTAATGAAGTATAACGAAAACGTATCTTCGAAAAAAAAAACTTTAATACTACCAAAAAACATCGCGAATCGAGCGATAACACTAGTGCCGGCAACGGCCGCCATTGCCGGAAGTCGAATGGATTGTTTTTCAAGCATTGAAGAGTTTTTACTTTCCGAGATCTCATTTCTAATGAGATTTGTATCTAGGGACGCATTACGACGCTTTAGGGATAGCGGGAAGAGACGCATTACGACGCTTTGCGACTTTAAGAGTTATAATCCATTTTTTTTTTGCTCTACCACAGCATGGCTTTGTTTGAAGGTGAAGAGGAATGGATGTCCACTGAACGTAAAAACAGAGAAGTGGGTTTGACTGCTGCTTGGCATGTTAGGAGGGCTCACATGGCCCATGCCCCTACAGGGAACTTCCATTCTCATAACTTCAGACATATCATGGCATTCATACTAAATGGAACTCAGCAAAGGTAGGCAATTTTTATTACATGTGGCTTTTGTTTAGTCGTTTTTGTCCTCTTGGTTTTTCTATGGAATCTGAAATATTTGATGATTATAATCTCTAAAAAAAATTGATGATGCTAACAAGTTCTTTATTAAATAAATGTTTAAAATGATTTTTATATCTAGTCAAAATGGCAGTTATCACTGGCTTGAGGCCATGTATCATGCAAAGCAGAGAAATGGAAAAGGCAAAATGCGCAGTGATTTATCTGTTAATCTCACTGATGTTGTAAGTAGCTTCACTTTTTCATAAGATATATATACTTTTAAATTTTATGACTTTATTAATTATAAATGTAAATGTCATTTTGTTGAATTTCCCAACTCCATTTACATTTTGGCAAATCTGCAATTAAAATAGGTATGAACGACATTGCTGTTTTGTTAAATAATTCTTTTTTCTTTTAATTAAAAAATTCTTCTTGTTGCCCCCCTATTAATGTTGATAGATTTAAATAACTTGTTCTAGATTGACAACAATGAATCTTTATTGTGGTTTTGGGCAACCTGGGAATGTGCTCAATTTGCCATTCTGTCCCGTTTGAGAACACCACTTGGCAAGGCTCCAGAAACATTCATGGCCATTGAGGGTGTCATTAAAGCATTTGCTGCTGAATCTCAGAACTTTACAAACTTAGATGATGTTCAAGAGAAAAGAGAAAGTGTCAGAGGTAATAGCCAACTTACACTGGAAATATTTTGTTGAATGTAAATATTTAATTCAAGTTAATTCTGAAAATTATTTTTAAAAAGCTTTCATATTGCTCATAAAATACTTTAAAATTTAGACTTTAAATGACTACAAATGAAGCTTAAACACAATATTCATCCTTCAAACAATAATTTTAGCTTCATACCACATTCATATCTACATTTAGTCTTTTAATCAAAATAGTATATCAATTATTTACATTTTGAAATGTATATTTGATAGGGGAGAAAGTTGGTGAGTATGTGTGTCTTCAACGAGTCCATTTGCTAATGAACTTTATGGAACATCTGGACAAACTGCTTTATAATGCTTATGAAGGTTGTTCTGTTGCCATGCCCAGTGTTCACAAGGTAAGAATGGAAGCTGATGTTCTATAATTGTTGTTTTAATGGAAGTAAAACTTTATGGTTGATTATATAATTTTAATGTCAAATAATAGAAGATATTATTTTAAAATGAATGAATCGTATACATATGCTTTGTTTGGGGATCAGGCTGGTAAGTATCAAAATTTTAATTTGTTTTTGTTTATCACTTTCAGGTTGTGAAAACATTTTTCCGAACAAACCGTAACACTTGCCAAGAATGGTTATCTAGAATTCGCATGGCCCTTCTCACCATAGCCACCCACTGTGGTATGTGGGCTATGGCTGTTCGTCAGGCTTTTGAGTTATTGAGAGATCTAGAGGACGCAGGGACAACACAGGTTATTTGAAACATCAGCATGTTAATGAATGATGATGAATAATCTTATGATTTATTTTTTTTATTGTTGCTTTTAAAAATAATAATGGGTTTTTGATTTATACGTAATGGGGATAAAATATAACTTGTTTTCATTTATCATAAACATAATTGATTACAACACAATTTGCAAGTAAATAAAAGTTTCTTATATGTGTCTAATATTCTTCTGAATTGGAAAGAGTTATAGTTTAAAGTTTTTTTTTAAAACTTTATTTAAATTTCTGAAAAAAACATCGGTTTGTTGAATGTTACTGAGAACATAATTTCATAGAATATTTGTCATAAAAGTACACCAACTTTTATTTAACAAAAGTTTATTGTATTTTTATTTAAATCTATGTAATTTCATTTCAAAATTCAGTTTAAACTCACTTAGACACCTCCATGAATTAGATGTATTTTTTATTTACTGGAAAAGATTTGATATCGGTAAGTCTCTGTCTAATGTGTTTTTTTTAATTTTTAACATCAATCTGTCAGAGTGCAGTGTTTGAGCAAGCTCTTGTGTATCTAGTGCAAGCCTTATGTGAATTGAATGCCCCTGAAAGTATTGTGGGACTCTACCAATTATTCAAAGACTCCACTGGGAGATCAATGACTTGGCTTCTTGCTGCTGCAGAGAAAGCCAACAAGAGGTATGGTTGTACTGTACTTTCAGTGGAACTAGTACAATATTGTTAACAGGCCCCTTGTCCCATTTTGAAAAGCTTCAAATATTCTAAACATTTGAGACTGGTATATTATGCAAGTAATAAACCAGATTGGATTTACTTGTAAAATAAATAATAAAAGAGATTAGTATGCCAGCTTCTTGTGATATGAGCAATATTCACTATTTTTTATATAGCTTTATGTGTGCTTTTATAATTTTAAAAAATTCCCTCCACTTCCTTTCTGTTTTCAGAGCAAAGTTTTTGTTAGAGACTTGTGCTCATTCTTTTTTTTTTCTCTCAAAAATAATTTATTTTATACCAATGGTGGGAAAACTTTTCAGCGTGAGGGTGAAATCAATGGGTCACTAAAAATCATTTGGCCAAACATTTTAAAAAAAGCCAGTTCAAGCACAAATATTTGATTTTTGACAAAAATTTATTGATTTTAGTGAAATTGCTGCAGGCTTCTGTAGTGTGCAGTAAACCCTATAAGCAGGCTGCCCACAGATTTCTCACTCTTATTTATACTAATATCAATGGTTTATATTTGTAAAAATGAATATATTTGCTGAATTATTTATATTTGTATTAGTTTTATTATTAAAGCTTAAAAGATATATACGTTTTATTGAAACAAATCTCTTTTAATCAAGATTTTCACACAAAAAATTCTGAAATTTATGTTTTTGCATGCAATTTATTGTAGATATGAAAAGGCAGCCACTGAATTCCAGAGCTCTATGACTGCACTGATGTTGGGGGAAAGCAATGACATAGGCGAGGACCTTGAGTCCTTAAACTCTCCCAGGGGAAGTCCTAGACATAAAGAGAACCTTAAGTTAACAGGACTGAACAGTGGCAAAGCTAACAAAACATTCTTACCTGCTACTGTTAATTTTGTAGCAAATCAGGTAAAATATAATAAGGTTAATTTGAGTCTATGTGATGGTTTGGGATGTTTGACAGCACAACTAATATTTTAAAATGTATTTTTATGTTCCCAGTACTTTAAAAGATGTTTCATTTTAACTCTAAATTGTTTTGCAATGAATACCTTCAGACCTAATGTTGATTTGAGATAATGCAAAAATGGTATAGAACTAAATAAGTCATTATCAAGTGGTAGATGCACTCATCATGTGTTATGGAGTACTTTTTATGCTTTCAACGTTTGGTAGGTGACAGACTGTTATATGAGATTGTGTGATTGGGGATCCATTGTTCAGTGGCAAGAGTCTATGGCTCAGAAACACCAACAGTGGCAAACAGATGGGACAACAACAGGAGGAATCATCAAGTTCAATGTGGATATCAATTATATCAAGTATGCTTCCATTTTTGAACAAATTCTTCTCATCTACTTAATCTGTTACAGATGCTAACTTTGCTCATCACACCTTGTGGCCTTACATATGATCTGAAATTCTGTTATAAAATAAGTACTTAGTAAGTGATCAAAGCATCAAACAGCCATTCCACCGTGACTCACGGGACGGGTGATGAACTTAAAATTGAAATATCCAAAGAAGTACTAGAATATTTGCATTGATTATGATACATACAAATACTAGCAGGTTTAGTTTATAACCCAATAAAAAAAATTTGCTGACTAGCCAGTTTTCCCAACTTTTGATTGAAACAAATAAGCGTGACTCACGGGACACAAAATGGTCATGCACTTGAGGGTATGCAACTAAGTTATAATTTCCGTGCTAGTCTATCGCATTCTTAGATTTAAAATTATTATTAATTTGAAGTACCCTTGTGAGTGTATATCATAGTCATATAAAATTTGAATTCTGCCTACTCTAATAAATATGGTGATTGATTTCATAAAGTGACTCATGGGACACAATCAAACTGATCCAAGAATCGCCATAAATTACTCATAAATTATATATCACAGACACTTCAAAACAGCATCTACTATAGAAGACTACCAACGATTATTTTTTAGAACCATGTGTAATGAAAAATACAGAGTAAAAAAAATAATACGGTTGTACTGTGAGTAGGTACATTTATACATATTATAAAAAGCTAGTTCAGTATTTATTTGAAGTAGACAGTTGTAATGTCAGGTAACAACAATGCTTTGTTTTTGGCAATCTCAAAAGATTCTGCTGAAAATGCCAAGTGTCCTCTGTTAGTGGCAAGCTCTAGCATTGGCATAGAGCACGTCTCTCATTGGCTACCACGACTCATCTGAGCTGGCAGGGCCGCAGTACAGGTTTCCTGATTTATGCATATACTTCACACACACTTCTTCCTTCTCCACTGACACCACTTAAGCCATGTAAATATGAACTGTGTTGTAACTTTCTCCTCAAAGAACAACAGCAACAGTCTGTCCGGCTAGCAGAACTTCATCCTCAGGTTGTGACGGAGCTTCGGTGACAACGTCACGTTTGCCGGTTGCTATCCTGCTGCTGTCATCTCTTACAATATTTTCTCCCTGTATGCTCTTTTTCTTAGTAACTCCTTCTCCCCCCTTTTATCAATTGGCTTATTTCTCTCTTGGGTTTTCATTTTTTGCCTCCTTTGAACGTTGGAATAGCCTTTATTTCTTCATATCTTCACATGCTTAGCTTTGTGTCAAATGAACTCTTAAAGGGTCACTTTTTAGTTTCTCTGTTGCCTTTCTTTGGCAGATAACAGCATTTTTCAAACTAAAAGGGTAAAGCAGACCAACAATTAAAACATATTTTACAATAATAATTGAATAACTGAAATAAATTGTCACAAATATACAATCATTCCAAAAGTACATATTATACTATGCCCATACATATTTTAACTAATTTTAGTTAACTTTTGGCCACCACTGGTAATAAGCTTCTATTAGGTATTCTGAATGAAAATTTCAAATTAGAACTGCATTCAATTTGGATACTCACCTTTATAGTGCTTATCTTCATTAGAACAGAAACACAAAAATTATTATTTTACCTCAAATAATTTCTATGTTTAAATTATGAATTTTTTAAAATTCCAAAATGGCCGACACCACTTAATGTGCAAAAAGGTGTTTTTGACACCCTGTAAATTTTAAAATAACTCTTAGGGAGCTTTCAAACTTTTTTCCCTTACAGACAAGTATACAGATAACAAACTCAATTTTTTTCAGGTCTGTCACAGTGTTTTAAATATAAATTTTATTCATTTAAAAATGAGCGGAATCACAATTTGATAAAAAATAAAAAGGGAGAAAAAAAAGTTAATTTTACATTTTTTAAAAATCATAAAAAATTAACTAAATGAGTTAGAAATATAAATTTACTATCATCTCAAAGACAATTCAAATGTCTTTATCAGCAAATTATCTGGCAGATGATAAAGTAAAACTAAAATAAACTAGAATTTTTCAAACTGTGTATGGTCACAAACATTCTTATTGCATGTGACTCACGGGACACAACTTTGCTAATGATTTAAAGTTTGTTCTTCTACTTTAAAGTCTACTTACTTTTGCCTACAGAATAATCAGTTAAAATACTGAAATAAAATAACATATTTAGCTTTAAGTAAATAAACAATGACCCGCAGAATAAACTAGAATATACATTACCGTGACTCTCACGGGCCCAAAAATGAGATAGTTTTGAAATGCCACTACAGACAGCAAATCAATCAAAGTGCATAAATTATATGTACAAAATAGTTCTTTGTTATGTTAGCATTTCACCTGAATCAGCAATTTAATTAAAACAAATAAAATGTGTACACTGGAAATTTCCAAGTGGAAAATACCATAACTGGGTTAGTTTTAGTTATTACAATGATTGTTTTCGACAAGTCATATACTTTTTCTGCTTATCACTGCATACACAATTTGAGCATATTCTGATAGGGTAGAATGTAATCATTCAGAAAATGTATAGTTTTCCTATGTTAGTACAATTTGAAAAAATTCTGTTGCTGTTTATGTTAGTGTGGAATAGCTGCAAACCATTGTGTAACACATTGTCCCAACAGAGAATGGTGATAGACTTGTCAATCTCAATAAACCACCATTTACAGTAATAATTACATCTCAAATAAAATTCACAGAGCACTGTCTGAATTTGAGAAAGGAAATTTGGAAGGCATTAAAGAAAACCTGGAGCTCATCCCTGGCATGTGCCTGACAGAGAACAGCTGTCAGCGTCCAGAGGGCTGTAGCGGGATCTCAAGCTGGGATATAAGGAGAGAGGAGGACCAGCTACACAGGATGTTCATCAAGGCCTCAACCCAGTTGATGGAACAGACAGATACTTTGTACAGGTAGGTCATCAAGCTTAATGAACCAATCTACTTCTTCATTGACATTTTGTCAACTTTTCCCTTTCTTTATGCTAGTTATTTCCCCCTACTCCAAACAAAACACCCAAACACACCCCCAAATTATCTTTCTTAATGAATAAAAAACCACTCTTGTGTCAGAAGTATAAATTACTTTATTTAACTCTTAAAGTGCTATAAGGTTTTTGGAAAACTTCCGCCTCAGTCCCGTAAGGATTTCCCGTATTACGATCAACCGGTTATGAAATTAAAAAATTTGCGTAAAATCCATTTATAAAACTATTGTCATACTGACTTCATTTTTAAGGCTAAGAATGGTTATTTTACGCATCCAAAAGACTGTACTGAGTTTGAAACAATATTTACCTATTTAGTACTATTATTTTAGTAATGAAGTATAACGAAAACGTATCTTCGAAAAAAAAAACGTTAAAACTACCAAAAAACATCGCGAATCGAGCGATAACACTAGTGCCGGCAACGGCCGCCATTGCCGGAAGTCAAATACACCGTTTTTCAAGCATTGAAGAGTTTTTACTTGCCGAGATCTCATTTCTAACGAGATTTGTATCTAGGGACGCATTACGACGCTTTAGGGATAGCGGGAAGAGACGCATTACGACGCTTTGCGACTTTAAGAGTTAATTATAAATAAACATTAAGTGGCATTACATTACAAACTATCCATACACTTAACTTTTAAAGCCGCATATGGTTTTCAATAATCTTCTGCCTCATTCCCATAAGGATTTCCCATATTGCGATCAACTGGTTATGAAATTTAAAAAATTGCGTAAAATCTATTTATATTATTATTGTCATACTAATAATGGTTATTTTACACATCCAAAACACTGTTTTGAGTTAAATACTATATTTAACTGTAGTTTAGTACTATAATTTTTTTTTATAAAGTATAGGAAAATCGCTTCTTAAAAAAAAAAAACCTAAATACTACCAAAAAACTTCGCTAATCGAGGGATAACACTAGCGCGGGCAACGGCCGCCATTGCCGGAAGTCAAATACATCATTTTTTAAGCATTGAAGAGTTTTTACTTTCCGAGATCTCATTTCTAACGAGAGTGGTATCTAGCGACGCTTTAGGGATAGCGCAGGGATGCATTACAACGCTTTGCGACTTTAAGAGTTAATTAACTAAACCGGTTTTTGTAGTTTTAAATAAGGTTGTTAAGACCGCTCGTTTTTGAGGACCGACTAACCGTTCAAAAAAAGACCGGTTAACCGCTCGTCCTTATATCCCTAATGTTTTGAGACCCATTTGAGAACTAACAAGAGAATGTTGTCGCCTGGCATCGTCTGGTGGCATCAAAGCCCGCTTCCCCCCGCTTGCGTTCAGCTCTTTCCGCATGCCCCTCAATTCAAAGCATTTTTTTAAATCCAAAAAATTAACTAAACATTGAGGGTTAATTGTCTTTTTAATATTTTATTTTGGGTACTCGTAGTTCACCGGTCTAAATAAGAGGACAGGTTCAATAGTTCGTTAAAGTTAGCAAGGTTTTTTCATTAGTTTCAAAAAGCAACGCCTCGCCCCGTCCTTTGTGACGTCATGTTTACCTCTCTTGTGTGTGATGCCGATCAACTCGCATATTAAAATTAATAATATAATAAAATTATAAAGCTACGATAGAATGGAATTTATTTTAAAAAACATTATTTTTCGATCGTCAACTCGCCAGAATAATTGAATTTTGCGACGCACATGTTCCCCCTCCCCGTTTTTTTCTGTTCAAATAGGGTTTGAGCTACACTCGGCGTACTATTACTAGTATTAATGTGGTAATCAAATGCCTTTGACTAGCAGGAAAACTGTCACTAAAAGACCGAACTCGAATTTGTGGGCCGATTAATCGCCCGGTATCTTTGCTACGTCTTTCAAATACCTCTCGTAATATAGGTACATGTACTTCACTAAGCGGCGTGCGCCGATAAGTTTTTGAATGCCTGAACTGAAACAGACTATAAACCGGTGATCAGAAAATGCGGATAGGTCACGGGGTCATATGCTCTTATAGCTTTCTTTGTCTTTATAAGAAACAGACTATAATTAATATAAATAGAAACAGCCTCGGCCTTGACCGTTGTTGACATCTAACGCGCACTGTGTTAGTCTAGTACAGTCACCGCGACAAAGCGAGAGGGAGAGGCGTTACCGCTTGTGTTGTTTTTTTTTCACTACGTTATCGCTAGGTTTGTTGTTGTTTTCTTTTGGGTTAGGCGGTCCTACGGTCATGAATAAAGATGACCAGCGCTTAGTGAAGTACATGTACCTATATTACGAGAGGTATTTGAAAGACGTAGCAAAGATATTGGGCGATTAATCGGCTGGATCTTGGTATCGCTTAAACTCACCGCGACAAAGGGAGAGGCGAGGCGCGTTACCGCTTGTGTTGTTTTTTTCACTAGTTTTTTTCACTGCGTTAACGCTAGTTTTTGTTAGTTTGTTGTTGTTGTTTTCTTTTGGGTTACACGGTCCTACGGTCCCGAATAAAGATGACCGGTCCTGGTCTGAGGACCGGTTAACCGAATAACCGGTTAACCGTTAACAACCTTAGTTTTAAATCGCATATACAGTTTTTTATTTTATGCTGTGCAAAATGAATATGCATTTGGAATACAGAATTTGACATGGTGCTAACTGTTTTATTTGTAGAACTGATACAGTCAGATGCATTCAGCAAGCAGAGAGACTGGGTGATGGTCTGTTGAAAGTTTGTGCCATGGACTGGCCACCAGCTCTTCTCCCTGATTGTCTCACTCAATTGGCTTCTCTTGTAGCCCTCCGAAAACAACTTGATGCTCGTCTAAATACAGTTAGTTTTTTTTTATAATTTGAATTATTTTTAAGAAACATATTTAATTTATGATTTGGTTTTAATATATTTAAATTTAAACTAAAGAATATGAGTTTTAAGCTTTAGATGTAAAGATATTACCAACGTTTAAATAACCTTATAAAATGTAAAGTCATTTTGCAAAGTTAAATTGTTTCAAGTAAAACTATTGATGATCCACAGACAAGTCTTATTCCACTGTCAACATGCCTAGACCCTGGGATTGAGGATGATCTGAGTGTTTACAACCAATTGATAAGGACAATTAATTTACAACAAAGGTTGTTGGTCTGTGATAAAAATACTGGTAAGAATAAAGGAAAACATCCTCCTTGTCATTTGCATTTTTATTCATTCAAAATTTAGACTCTTAAAAAGTGAGCCAATTTTAATTTCAAAATAAATTAACGTCCCTACAAAAATAGAGCAATAAAGATTTGACACATTGCTTCAAATAATCAACATATTTTTAATCCAAACTATCATTAATTTATGTTAAAGTTAAACAATTTTCCATGGCTTAGATATATTGATAAGCAAGGTCTAATTTATTACATCTTTTTAGAACTCAGAGAACAGCTTTCAAACATACATTTGGCAGCTGCAACAGCAGCCAGAAAACAACTCAATGTGGCTACTGCTGAAGAAATTCTACTGAGACAAGCTGGCTCAATTCTCAGCAGTCAGCCAGAATCCCTTCTCACAGCAATGACAAGCATCAGGTCTCGAGCTATTGCTGGATGTTCCATGCAGAAGGAAATGTTGAAAATGCAGGTAAACTAAAAGTATTTGAAATGCCTTATCTTTTATTGACTTATAAAAATACCGTACTATGTGTTTCTAGAAAATACTCAGTCAAGGATTTCTCCGACTTCATTAATTGCTTGCAAATATTTAAGGGCACTTCCATTTTTTTTTTGTTTTTACTCCCACTTTTAAATTTTTTTTGAAAACACAATAATTATCCCTCATAGCTTTCTCAATTTCCATGTTGCAATCCAAAGTTAAGGGGATCCACGGGTCACAAAAAGTCGATATTTTGAAAAAATATCGAAATTTCAAAAATATTATTTTCTGTATATTAATATCTCATTTATCATTTTGTAAAATTTAAATTAATATTAACTCTTAAAGCACCATAAGGTTTTTGGAAAACTTCCGCCTCAGTCCCGTAAGGATTTCCCGTATTACGATCAACCGGTTATGAAATTAAAAAATTTGCGTAAAATCCATTTATAA